>QLPN01022509.1:435-15977 GCA_003314395.1 Albatrellus ellisii
GCGTGAATGCGCGATTATAGCGACTGTGGATGATTTTCGCGTGCGGCGCGTTAATGTCGCTGTGTTCGCCTGATGTCGCTGATGGTCATTTTCCGGCGTTACGTGCGCGTGATGCTCATCAACGTGATAATGGATATTGATGTGCTTCATGTGGTTATGGAAAGACTGGTCTTGTGTGAGCCAGATTGCCCCCTGGTTGTTGCATGTGATGTGTGTTGGAGCCCAGGGAGGGAGATCGAGTAGGGTACAGACAGACCGTAACCATAATGCTTCTTTTCCCGCATGGTGAGCAGCCATGTACTCAGCTTTGCAAGTCGAGGAGGTGATGGTGGCTTGCCGTTTAGAGCTCCAAGAGATGCTGCCACTGCCCAAGCAAAAAGTATAGCCTGAGGTAGAGCATTGGGGAGCTAGTTGGGCAGGTCTGGGTTTGCCACCATAGCTAGAGTCTGTATAGCCTGAGATTGTGATCAGTGTGGTTCCTCCCAATAACAGGCATAGTGTCTGGGTGCCTTTCAGATATCGGATTACATGCTGTGCACCCTGCCAGTGTTTGTGCCCCAGGTTGTTGTTGAATTGGCTTAGGTGTGCTACTGCATACACTATGTCCAGTCATGTGCCAAGTGCGAGATACATGAGTGAGCCCACAAGTTCATGATAGGGGACCAGACACATGTCAAGCTGGGCAGCATCAGTCATTGGGCAATCATAATGTGTGAGGGTTACGTGGGGGTCTAATGGGGTTGAAACTGGGTGGGTGGCACTCATGTTGAATTGATCAATTATGTTGTCTATGAGACCGAGTTGTGAGAGGTAGATGTGGCGGGTTTGTTGTTGGTGGGTGATGGCAATGCCAACCAACCATTTGATTGGTCCCAGTTCAACAAGGTCAAATTTGGTTTTCAGTTGGTCTTTGATGCATTGCATTTCAGTGGGGGAGTCAGTGGTAGCATTCATGTCATCAACATGTATGATGAGGATGGATTTGCCAACAGGGGTGGCCCGATAGTATATGCTCCACTCAACACAAAGGTGGGTGAAGCTAAGGGAGGTGAGTGTTGCATGCAAAAGCTTGTTGAAAGTATGACCACCCTGCTTGAGGCCATAGATGCCTTTGAGCAACAACCAGACCATGTCGTCATGTGGCTGTTCCTTGAAACCAGTGGGTTGTTCCATCCAGACCTCCTCCTTGAGGTCACCATGCAGGAAGGCAGTTTTGATGTCAAGTTGTTTGATTTCCCAATCTTGTGTGGCCACAATGTGGAGGGCGATGCATTGGGATTCAAGGTGTGTGACAGGGGAGTATGTGTCTGTGAAATCCAAGCCCAGGATTTGGGTGAAGCCCTGTGCAACCAACCAGACTTTGAAGCGGTGATGAGCATCATGCGCACGTAATGCTGGAAAACGACCACCAGTGACATCAGGTGAACACAGTGACATTAACATGCCACATGCAAAAATCATCCACAGTCGCTATAATCGTGCATTCATGCAGGTGTTGGAAAACAATACTGGGTCAGCCGACGAGGGATAGGACAAATAGGCTGAGGCATGGTCTAGACCCACCAAAGTAACCATGGAGGCACAAGTCGTGAAGTCAGCATTTGGTGCAATTGGCGCTATTCCTCTTTTGCTCATCCGCTATAGTATGATACTCTATTTGCTCGCATACAGACTCCACTTCATTTCAAATATCCCTATGATCGACCCTACACTGTAAATTTTCTGTTGTGTTTTGTTGTGCTCCAGTCTTGGAGCTAGGCTTGTATTTAGATAGTGCATCATCTGTCGAAAGGACCAGATTTCCCCCACCCTCGATTTGACTCCTTCTCCCATCTGAGTCAATAATCAAAAAAGCAAGTATCAACCTTCCCTCTGCATGTCTTGATATTGAGAAAAGTGCACATTCCCCATAAGTCGCATTTATCATTGTGTTGTGTAGTGTTCTCCATTGTGTTCTCCATTGTGTTCTCCATTGCGTTCTCCATTGCATTGCACTGCATTGCATTCTCCACTGTGTTGCATTTTGTTTCCACTACATTGGATTCTCTATCGTGCTCTCTATTGTGTCATTTTGCATCTGTCTTACCACATCATATCACCGGTTTGTTACCCAAGTCGCGTTTCTCTAGTAGCTCTAATCAAGTTGCACTATTGTGCTTATCGCCCTTAACTACTAATTCTCTCTACTTTGGTGTCTAGAGAACCTTACGGCTCGCACCCTCCAGCAATTGCTGTGGTTGTGGTTACTTTTCCCCTTCAGCCCAGCACAGCACATATCAGTGGACTGGGTTGTTGGCCTTGTCATGCTTGAGTTTGAAGATGGGGCAGCAGTGGATGACTTTGTGGTTGGCCAGGACAGATGTGCAGTGCTAAGAGTGGCCTATTGGATGGTCTTAGGGAAGGTCTATATTGAAACTCCTGGTAACCAGAGATTGGGTGCGTGTTTGATGCACATAATAGAAATCCTTAATGACAATGAAGATGGGGATCAATGAGATAGAGATGAGGATGATTCCTCCAATGATGATGCAAGGATCCAACATGACGAGGTTTAGGATATCTTTAGCGACACTTTTAGAGTGACTTTAGAGATCGTAGACTTAGTTCTTAGTTTTTAAGAAGATGAGGTTGTGATGAGTGTAGATCAAGCACAGTATAGGAGAATCCCTAGATTGCGAAGTTGACAAGACTGGGGTTTAAGACCACCAGTCTGTCAACTATTTATACTAAACTGGAGATCTAAGTATAGTAGAGTTGTGCAGTATTGTGCAGTAATGCGCAGTAAGTACACGTCCATGTGATATAAGTGGCTCAGCCACAAATGTGAAACGAATATGAGATAAACAAAGGTAAATAAGAGCGAGAAACAAGGGTCCTTGCTAATTGTATAGTAATAGTTTTTAGCAAGTAAATGTTATAATAAAATAAAGAAAGATAAAGAGAAAAGATAAGTCTAGTATAGTACTTGGAGCTAAGCTCACACTTAAGTATGTAAATACTTAAGTACTATAATAGAGAAAAGAGAAAAGAGAGTCCTTACTAAGTAAAGTGGAGCTAAGCTCACACTTGTAGTAATAATACTACGCTTTACTAGTAAGTAAAATTAAAAAATAAAAAATAAAAATAAATGGAAACATGTTATGAGGTGCCAAAGCAAGTGCCTCATAACATGCAGGGCACCAGCTTGTAGACATGGTGGTGGCACATGCTGGCCAGTTCGTCAAGGTAGCCTTGGTGCCATTAGGCTGCATGGGGAGAGGCCTGCACTTCAGCCCAGGTGCATGGGTCCGGCTGTTGGAGGTCAGTGGCAAGGGCAGCAGCTCCAGTAAAGTCAAGTGGCCAGTGGTTGGAGGGAGCTGGGGCAGGGGTTGGGGGTTGTTGAGCTTGTGCTTCATGGAGGCATAAGGATGTTACGAGGCACTTGCTTTGGCACCTCGTAACGGGTTCTTTTTCTTTTTCTTTTTCTTTTATCTTACTTACTATAGTAAAGTGTAGTATTATTACTACAAGTGTGAGCATAGCTCCACTTTACTTAGTAAGGACTTATCATTTTCTTTCTCTTTTATAGTACTTAAGTATTTACATACTTAAGTGTGAGCATAGCTCCAAGTACTATATTAGACTTATCTTTTCTCTTTTTACCTTTCTTTATTTATTATAACATTTACTTGCTAAGGACTATTACTATACAATTAGCAAGGACTCCTTTTCCTTGTCTCTATTTTACATCTGTTTATCTCTAGTTCATCTTGCGCTTGTGGCTGAGCCACTTATATCACATGGATGCGTACTTACTGCGCTTTACTGCGCATTCTCATACTTACTGCGCTTTACTGCGCATTCTCGTTTACTTACTGCGCTTTACTGCGCAACTTTACTATAGTTAGACATTTAGTTTTGTATAAATAGTTGACAAACTGGCGGTCTTAAACCCCAGTCTTGTCAACTTCGCAATCTAGGGATTCTCCTTATACTGCGCTTGATCTGAGCTCGTTAACCACTCGCCTCACTCTTTCATAAACCAAGTCTAAGAATTCTAAAAGCTATTAAAGATATCTTACACTAGGAATCAAACTGGATCCTCGTATCGTCATCGGTGGAATCATCCTCGTAACTATATCGTTAATCCCACTCTTCATCGTCATTCGGAACCTCTATTACGTTCATCAAGCCAATATCCAAATCTTGGTTACTAGGAGTAACATTTTAGACCTTCCCTAAGACCGCCCAATAGGCCACTCTTAGCAAAGGATGGCACAGGGATGTGGGAGCTGTGGTGCAAGGCTGGTGGTGGTGCAGTAGGGGTGCATGGAGAGGCTGGTGGGGAAGGGTGCTGTGCCAAGACGGGGGGTGAATGTGGTGGTGGGGGAGGTGGGGAAGGACAAGTGGGGGGGCACTTACTTTGTCATCACAGGTAAGGGGAGGTGGGGCAATGTCATTGGCACAAGGAATGGGAGGTGGGGCTGGAAGAGTGGTGGAGGTGGGGGGAAGGGGCTGCACATTGTTGTGGGTCTTGATAAATGTGACATTTCACGAGGTGAAGATATGGCTAGATGCACAGTGGTAATAGCGGTATGCTTTGGAAGAGGGGGCATACCCGACTAGGATACATTCCTGGCTCTGGTTATAGATTTTTGGGTTGTGCTGATCCTGTATGAGGACAAAAGTGTGGCATCCGAGTTCCCACAGATGGTGCAGATTGGGGGGCGTGCCATGCCAGAGAGTATGTGGTGTGGTGAAGGCTGGATTAGCACAGGTTGGCGTTCGATTTTTGAGGTAGCATGCAGTCAGCAAGCATTCACCCCATAAAGAGGGTGGTAAGGTGAGATCAGAGCATATCGCCCATGCACAGTCCATCAAGGTGTGATGGGAGTGCTCAACTTCACCCATGTGGGCAGACGTGTAGGGGGCAGAGTATTGGTGGATGATGCCATGTGTGCATAGGTAGCCTTCAAAAGCTGCGCTCATGAACTCACCACCATTATCCATCTGATAATGACCAAGGGTAGTGTTGTGTTGTTTTTCAACAACAGCTTGCCAGTCTTTGAAAGTGGGGATCACATCAGATTTATTACACAGGAGGTATGTGAAAGACATGCAGGAGTAGTCATCTATGAGGTTTAGGGCATAGCAATAGCCACCAACAGTGGCAACAGCTTTGGGCCCCATTACATCGGCAAACACAATTTGAAGGGGTTGGGTAGCACATAGCCCAGTGCAGGTAGTGGGGAGTGGGGTTTTATGCTGTTTACCAAGGATACAGTGTGTGCAGGGTGGTGCAGTGTGCGAGAGGTTGGCAGGCATACCTAATACAAGGTGGTCACGGACCATGCATTGCACATAGTCATAGTTGATGTGACCCAGTCGTCAGTGCCAGGTATGTAAAGTTGGCAGTGCGCATGCAACCTGTATCAGTGCCAGAGTAGCCAATGGTGTGCCTTCCAAAACATACAGAGCACCAGAGCTAGGAGTCCAGATCCCGGTGGCAAGCACAGTTGTCACACCGGTTGCTAGAGTGATGGTACAGGTGGATTGTGCAAATGTGATGGAGTACTGGTAATCACAGAGCCTGCCAATGGATACAAGGCACATCATAGCTTGGGGAATGTACAAGACATCGTGCATGAGTAAGGTTTGTGCCATCACCAAACACAGGAGGATCTTCCCAACACTGGTGGCATAGATGCAATTGCCAGAGATGCCCTTAATTGGTCATGGGGTGATGTCTGTGTACTCATAGAAATCAGCACACACTGGAGAGCAATGAAAACTAGCACCACTGTCAAGGTGGAATCTGGCAAAACTCGATGAGGGTGTAGTTGCACTACAGGCATAGATGGGGTCAATAGTGGTAGAGGTGTCAGCTGTGAAAGCATAATGATCTGTTGGTAATGCATCAGCCATCTCTGTGATGTGAGCAAAGGGAGGTGCAGTGGCAGTGGATGCAGGTGCCATCAGGGAGTTTTTGCTGTCTGCCTCTTCTTTGAGCTTCATCTTTAACCATTCTGGTTTGCCAAAATGCTCCCAGCATTTGTCAGACAGGTGGTTGGTCTGTTTACAATGAGTGCAAGGTGGACAAGGTGCATGGGGTTGATGATGGCCAACTGTTGTCACAGCTGCCACAACAACTTGTTGATCTCTGGACATGTAGGCCCCAGTGCATTCAGCAAGGTGTACATCATGTTTACACAGGCATAAATGCAGAGACAGGATTTCAAAGTTGTTGGCAGCTTCAATGACTTCACAGAGATGATCATGGTCAGGGGATAATGCCTGGAGGATAGTGATCACAATCATGTCTTCACGTGAGGGTGTCCCTAGCTCATAAATGTTGAAATGTAGTGCGTACACACACGTATTACTTACATAGTACATATGTACATCTACTCATGACCACATCCTTCTACGCCCTGGATGACGCGCATCCCTCTCACTTAGGCAGTTGTTGTATTTCACCTATCTACTCCGCTCCAACTCTGTCTACCTCGTACTATAAAAGATGGACATCTACACTACAACTACTCAGACATCTTAACACCCTGTCTGAGTAAGTACTCCACACTATCCCCATCTTCTCTTACTCACAGACTCTGCAGCAGTCTCTACTTCACTCAGCATTGCCCTACTGCACTTGCCCTCACTCACTACACTGCAGACATGATGTCTGTCACTTCACTGCTGCTCAATGTCACTGCTATTACAACAGTTCTCGCTACCTGCCATAACCTGCACGCACAATAAACACCATTGATGATGGTAATGAGCTTATCAATCAATGGTTTGATAGGTTGATCTTTAGGAAAATGCATAGCAAAGGCTTGGCATAGCCCATTTACTTGACCCAACACACCTGTATGCCAATGTAATAGTCAAATGCTGGTCCAAAGCTTGCTGGCAGTGGAGTAGGTGGAGTGGTTTTCTATGTGCTTGTGCTGATGGAAATCAATCCGCACCCAGATACATTCCTGCATGACACGATTGTATTGTGCCCACTCGGCATAATTGTCAGAAGTTGTGTCTTGTGGGGCAAGGTATGGCACATCAATGAAGTGATGGAGATCTAGTAGCCCAAGTGCACTGCAGCAGTTATGCAACCATTCCTCATAGTTGGTATCATTAAGTGACAAAAACATGGAGAGTTTGGAGGTAATGGAGGCCATTGTCATTAAGAAAGAGGCACCTTTTATATAATAGGTGCCAGTGGGTAGCACGGGGGTAGGCTGGGCAGGTGTAGTATTGGTTGGTACAGTGACGCCATTTGATACAGCTCCCAGGGTCCCAGAGATAGCACTGAAGTGAGTTGTTGACATATCATTTGAGCAGTAGTATGCGATTTCTAAGGAGTGAGTCAATGAATTTGATTATTTATCAGACTCAGGGCCCATAACCTTTAGAAAACTATAGTGGAATGCTCAGTCAATAATGGAAATGATCGAGGGAGGGTATTGGAGACATGGTAGGTATTTATACATATGTGGCATAGCAAGAAATACAATCACATGTGAGAGACTACACAATCACATGCGTGTTGCGTATACTGCAAATGGTACAAGAAAAGAATGGATGAAACAAGGAGAGAAACAACACCTGTCATGTATACATGAATAGAAGACATCGCAACACTTCAACTTGGACACGCAATACAAATGCTCTGATTTCAACAGGCCAACAAGGAGCAGGATTGATAAGGTGTATAGGCCAAGATGCAGTCCATGGAATCACAAGTCACAAAGTCAGCATTTGGTGCAATCAGCACTTTTCCTATTTCGCTCATCCATATAGCATGATACCTTAATTGTTTACATCCAGACTCCACCTCATTGCAGATATCCCTATGATTGACCCTACATTGTAGATTTTCTGTTTTGATTTGTTGTGCTCCAGCCTTGGAGCTAGACTTGTATTTAGATGGTGCATTGTCTGTCAGAAAAGAACAGATTTCCCCCACCCATGATTTGACTTCTCTTCCCTGTCAGACTCCTACTGCTGACTTTATTCCCTGTCGTTATATTATTCTTTTCTTTTCTTTTACTTTAGATCATCTGATTAGATAAGATCTTCATCTTATCTCTTTTATCTTATCCTGTCAGATATCTTACTTACTGTCATTATGGTCTTCTCAGGGATAGTTCCCACAGCTGCTGTGCATCTGTAAGCTGTGATCCCACACTTGCTGCACTCTAGTTACTGTATGTTACGAGGCACTTGCTTTGGCACCTCATAACGTGTTTTCTTTTTCCTTTTCTTTCTTTTTCTTTTTTATCTTATCTTACTTACTAGTAAAGTGTAGTATTATTACTACAAGTGTGAGCTTAGCTCCACTTTACTTAGTAAGGACTCTCCTCTTTCTTTTCTCTTTTATAGTACTTAAGTATTCACATACTTAAGTGTGAGCATAGCTCCAGGTACTATATTATTAGACTTATCTTTTTCTCTTTTATCTTTCTTTTATTTATTATAACATTTACTTGCTAAGGACTATTACTATACAATTAGCAAGGACTTTACTTTCTCACCTTTATTTACAGTTGTTTATCTCATGTTCACTTCGCGTTTGTGGCTAAGCCACTTATATCACATGGACGCGTACTTACTGCGCATTACTGCACATTTTCATTTACTTACTGTGCAATACTGTGCAACTTTACTATACTTAGATCTCCAGTTTTGTATAAATAGTTGACAGACTGGTGGTCTTAAACCCCAGTCTTGTCAACTTCGCAATCTAGGGATTCTCCCATACTGCGCTTGATCTACACTCGCTACAAACCTGCCTTTTCTCAAACTAAAGAACTAAGTCTAAGATCTCTAAGTCACCCTAAAAAGTGTCACTAAGATATCCTACACCATGTCACTCTGGATCCTCAAATCATTATTGGTGGAATCATCCTCATTTCGATCTCATTGATCCCCATCTTCATTGTCATCAGGAACTTCTATTACGTGCATCAAGCACACATTCAACCTCCAGTTACCAGGAGTATCAATATAGACCTTCCCTAAGACCATCCAATAGGCCACTCTTAGCACTGTACGACCTGCCCTTAGGTACTGCACCTGGTCTGTGCACGTTCCATAGTACTATAAGTAGTTAGGTAGCTAGATGAATAGACTCCAGCTTGTTACAGCTGGTTCATCCCCTTCCTCTATGGCTAAGTCCTCTCATCCCTTGGCCTAGATCCAAGGCAGCTCCCAGTAAGCCCTTCTAACAGAAGGCAGGGATATGTTGGGAGTCGGTGGTCTCACACTACAGATGTCCACCATAGGCTTGATGATCCTGACATTCCCCATCCAAGTCCATTTGTGAAAAAGTGTGTTCTGATCTTCCCTCCTCATGTCTCACTATCAAGAAAGTGCATGTTCCTCATAGGTCACATCTATTATTGCATTGTGTTCCCCATTGTGTTGCATTCTATATTGTGTTGCATTCTATATTGTGTTGCATCTAGTCTCCATTGCGTTGCATTCCCTATTGCATTCTCTTTATCACATCATATCACCCATTTGTTACCCAAGTTGTGTGTCCTTTGTACATGCAGGCTATGGCAGGTAGTGAGAATTGTTATAATGGCAGCGACATTGAATAGCTGTGAGATAATAGACATTGCGTCTGCAGCGGAGATAGTAGTCATGGGTGCAGTAGGCACCATGACATGGTAGTGAGAGATGCTGCAGGTGAAGTGAGAATGAGCATAAGATGTAGGTGGGGAATACTCACTCAGATGGTGTGAAAGTTGTCTGAGGAGTGTGTATGGTGGAATGTGATCTTATATAGTGTATGGTGATAGAGTTGTAGCAGAGATGTAAGTATGTAGAACAACAGCTACTATAAGTGGGGGGATGTGCATCATCTCGGAGTACAGGGTGGAGTGTGAGTTTCCTCAGAGTAGCAGGAGGGTTGAGGAAGAGTGGTATGTGGTGTTGTATGCATAATATGTGAGTAAGTGATGTGTGTGTGATACAGAGTAGTGTTGAGCAGAAGTATATTAGTTCAACATCCTTTTGTCACCCCAGTCACATCATGCTATTGCACTTATCACTCTTAACTACTAACTCTCTCTACCTTGGTGTCTAGAGAATCTTATAACTAACACCCTCCAGCAATTGTTGTGGTTGTGGTTGTCATTCCCCTTCAGCCTGGCACAGCACATATCAGCAGATGATTATTGCATGCAGTGCATTAATGTTGCTGTGTTCACCTGATGTTGCTGATGGTCATTTTCCAGCATTATGTGCACATGATGCTCATCATCAGATGATTGTCATGTGTGGCACATTAATGTCACTGTGTTTGCCTGATGTTGCTGATGGTTGTTTTCTGGCATTATGTGCATGTGATGCTCATCACCATTCATCACACTTTCAACATCTCATGCATGCCTGCAGTCTCAAGCCTCATTACCATGAGAGCTCTTCACTTGTGTGACCATCAACTGGTTAACCAAAATCTGCTTGTCCAATGTTCAGCCCCAGGTCCCTAAAAGTACCCAAAGCCTGTGAATGGAGGTGATGAATCTGACTTTATCATCAGCTAATTTCAGCAAATAACAATAATTAAAATTGGCTGATGATAGAGTCAGGACCTGGACCTAAAGTGACTTACTAAAAATCTCCTTTCCTTGCCACCTTCATGCCGCCTGTGCTCAGGCTAGCCTTCTGTACTGGCTATGCTCGAGGCAAGTTGCTCTAGGTGCCCTGCCTATGGTGGCCTGAGGGAGACAGTCTCTCACCACCTACTCACACATGTTCACGAGTGCATCTGCTTCTTCCATTGATGGTGATGCAAGGTGTGGGACCTCTCATCCAACCTCATGCAGCTCTCAGCATCAGTCATTGATGTGAGGGGTACCTCTCGACTGATGCATTTTCAAGTATGGCAACCCCGCCATTGACCAACAATGTATGAGACAGTCCTCTGACTCTTATCTATTTGCTATTCGAAACAGAACCATAAAAGTGTGTAATCTATAGCAGTGAAGGCCCGACCCGGCAGATCATGGTGCTCTACCAATCCAGGCACAGAATCCTTCAGATTAATACTGTGGGAGCCCGCTAGAGGGTAGGAAGCACCCTGACGGAGAGGCACACAAAAGTATGTTATGAACACGCTGAGACAGTGATCTGCTCCAATGTCCATAAGTAGTAAGACTGGTGCCAGGCTTCCATTGGCTGTCGGCAACATTCTGATTCCAATAATCCATGCCTTGATCTCGCCTCTCGACACGCCCGGCCTTCGTGCCTCAGTAGCAGTGCAAGTCAGCTGTAGCAATGACTTGCTACTACTATCTTCTCATGAGTGGTGTCCAGGACGCTGTGGTCTTGTGCTGCAACAGCTGTGGTGAGCGGATAACGCTCAAGTGGACAATGCCCAGAGACAGGTCCTCTCCTTCTGCATGAGTCTGCGGTTGCTGGCATTGTCGTTTACGAGAGTGGCGCCTCGACTTGATGATAGTGCTGGGGGCAAAACGAAGTCGTCGTAACGATCAGGACATTTCGCCACTTCGGCGATGGCCAGAAGAGGGAGTGGGGGTATCGCGAAATTGGCGAAATTCAGACCACAGTTGTTCCCCACGCTGTTGATGTGGAACGCCTGTTTTGTAATTTAGATGGCGTTCAGCCTGACGACGTGTGGCGCTGCCGAGTCCCGACTGGACATTCGACCCTCAGAAACGTTCTCGGGAACTACTTATACCTATAATATACACTGTCGTGTCAGAAGCCTTGGGTAACCCCTGCGACGTCGCCATGCTCATATGCACACTTGTGATACACTTAGCGCCAATCCTGGCCTTGCCTTGGATCTTGAGAAGATGTTTGGTGGCAGCTTCCGCTTTCTGTGCATGATTCATTGGAAGGGTTAGAAGGGATGAGATCAACGCGGCCTTGAGGCATAGACCTCTGATAATATGATTCAGCATGTCAGAGTCATCAGGAAGACACACAAGTGTATGACACTAGCCTTTTTGCCATTTTGCCAGGATTGGCGATCGCCATTTGGCGCAAGTCGCCTTGAAATTATTTTCCCCCAAGACTGGCAAGGAGGCGTCCCGCGACTGCATCAAATGAAGGGGGGACACAACGTAATTATTAGGATGGATAGACTGAATTGATAATACAAAAGGGGAACTGAGGTCTCTCAGGGGAAAACTTGCTTACTCCCGCCACGCCGTGCAACCCTCTCACTCTCGTGGCTCTCATTTGTATACAGGCGGCCTTGTGTTCGCCCTCACGCCATGTCATGTCTTAATGCACGCCGTTCATCAAAACCTACCCCCAAGCTCAACATGCTCGCATGCACCCCACTTGTTCTGTTCTTCGGCCCGTCTTCTACATTCGCTGCGCCCTCTGCTCTATTTTCAAATACCTTGGCTGTGAGCAACGATGGTGGTGCACCATCAGTAGGCAGCAACACAGTGTCTGTAGTCGTGCGTACTCGTCTCATCATCTTTTGGCCTTTGCTCCTTACTGGCGACGGCTTCAATGGTTAGGTCCCAGTCGTCGTCATCATCATATTTTTGTTAATATGTTTGGTGATCGTCCTCACAAAGAGGGGTTATATGCCCTGGCTGTCTTTCTCCTCCCTTGTGCGCCTGCTCCAACCCCGCACTCCCGCACCTGCAGGCGGCGTTAGAGAGCTCACCGCTTTGGAGATTGCTGGGCCTACCGCCATCGCTCAAGCCCGCCCTGCAGGTCCGGCGCGGCGCACGCGGCGCACTCCCAGCCAGATCTCGACACGCTCCTTGCCCGCTTACATGAAGGAACCTGGCGAGCACGAGCTGGTCATTATCCAGTAAGCACTTCATTCATTTTCACCCACAAACCTGTCTTACGTTGTCTCTTCCATCAAAGAGGTTCCCAAGACCTGGAGGATGCGCCCATGCCGCTCACTGCCATCGTCATGCCCTCCCTCCCTGAGAACGACGAGACTCTATCCCACTCTCGCTCTCGTTCCTCAATATATGGTGATCTTCCCAATGATTCACATGTTCAGACTCCATTGCTCGAAGGTGACGAATTGAGAGGCTTTGAGCATGACCGCTTGATCTCTCAGACCGCTTTTGCAGAGTTCGTCGGCCGAGCTGCCGCCATGCCCAGCCGGGCCAGCAATCGACCTCCCGGTAGCGCCGAAGGGGCTTATGCCGAACACGAACAGCCTTCCCCTGACCCACGCGGCGAAGCGCCGCCTTACTTCGAGGTCGTGGACAATCTTGCTGATAACAGTACTCATCGTGCTGTCTCCAACGGTCTTTCACGCCTCACGAGCCCGGCGAGTATTGCGCCTCCCATTGCACCGCCTGTGCCTTCCAGCTCGTCGCCTGCGGCCCATCCCGAACCTGATGCCAATGCCACAGGCCGCTACTCCGTCTTCCGCGGGCTTTTCAACGCTGCGACTCATGTGCTTGCCCCACGCACCGTGCCGGCCTCCACATCGGTTGCCGGACGTGCTTCGCATGCTCTGCCGTTCCCTGCACGCCAGGGCTTGGGACCGTCTCTCGTCTCCCTCAATAGCACCGTATCCATCAACGCTGCGCCAGGCCCGAGCACGCCTCCGCGCCATCGGCCTTCGCACTCGGGTTCGCAGTCCGTCCTCAACATCGCCTCCGCGCCTTTCCGCACGATGTCGCGCACGCACACACGCTCAAACTCCAGCTTCGCTGCCCACCTCACCTCCCCATCCACGATATCCATCAACTCCATTTCCTCGCCTCTCACGCATACGCTTGTCCGCACGGACTTCGTCTACCCTAAAACCGGGCCTACTCCCGAGCAACTCCGCCTCCTCTCCTCCCGCGAGGCAGTCGGCAAGTTCGGCGTCCCTTACGGGCCTGACGCGCTTGCCTTCGCTGCGTCAAACTCGAGGCAGGACTTGCACGGCCCGCCCCCCGAGTTCGAGGAGCGCCCGTCCATTGATGGCTCTTCTTTTGTCGTAGGACCCTCGGGTGAGGCCACAAATCGTGGGCCGTCGCGTCTGGCCACGAGTACTACGGTCGACATGCTCGCGGAGGAATCTGATGCGCTGTCATCGGTGTCGTCGACTGCATCAGATCCGGCCGATGCTGTGCAGCAACACGACGCAGGCGCCTCTCCTGCTTCAGGACCCCAGTCCGCAGAAGTTTCGGCGACACACAATTTTACAGCCCCCGTGTCTGCTCCCGAAGACCCCGAACGGTCTTCCCCTGATGCTGCCCGTGCTGTCATCGACGCGGATGACGTTGAGGACGAGACAGTGGCCGTCCCCGATGGCAACGGCCCTGCCCCCAAGCCGACGGCTGCATCCCCGTCTTCCACAGAAACCACCGCCGCCGCCACTGCATCAGCGACCCTACACACCTTGTCCCAGGAGCCCTCTACGCCACCGCCTGCCGACACACGCCCCACGTCCCGCGCGAGCTCGTACATGACGTTCGAGACGGCGCGCACGATTTACATGAGTCCAGACGCGCCCGCCACTCCCGAAACGCGCATTTCCGACATCCCCACGCTGTGCGGCGGATCCCCCCCGTGAGTATGATGGGCATGCTGCCCCCGTCCCCGCGTATGGTGGCAGCGCCATAGTAGTACCTACCACGGGCAGCGTTGTTAGAGCAAATGGCTCCATTATACGAGGCCTTGGGCGGTTGTCCGTGGCTACTGCCATCACCACGGTATTTGTGCTCGCGTTCGTTGCCTGCTGTATCGTTCGTACGTTTTCTCCGTGCCATCGGGCGCTCGCGCCACGGATCTTGACTGGATTATCTCTTCATCATTTATCTTTACCGGAACTCACTTGCTCTTATACGTACGATCACGCCGTCCACGTCTCCCGCGATCACACACTCACGTCCGCGCTACTGACCATCTTTGCTTTATGACTTACATATCGAAACTACCCTACTACACTAGTGCCTTGTACGCTCGGCTTCTTCTGTCGGCGCAGACGTCGACAACGGGACGATAGGGTACCCCGGGCAATCTACTAATGTGGGACAATGCGAGAAAACAAGACAAGGACAGGATCGTCCAACAACACTCCACGATCAAAACGGTAACAGAAGGGGTCCCAGAGCAAGCAGCGGGCCGCAGCCTGCGATTTTTGATTTGTGTGGGTCACGGCCACAGCCTATGGGGAGCTCGGGGACACAGAGGCCATGAGTCGCTCGCGCCCCGCGGCCGAGGCGCTCTCCACCGCGTCTGCCTCGCCAGACAGGTCCATCACCGTGTCGATCCACGCGAGCGCCCAGGCGCCGTTTCCTGTCTTCGTCCCGCCGAGCACTTTGCGCCGCTCCAAAGAGTCCGGCAGGCTCTCCCACCGGCTGTGTGTCGGCTGCGTGTCCGTGCGGTCTGCGGGTGAGATGAGCACGACGACAAGGAACACGAGAGTAGAGACGGTGCACGCACAAAGCACGATCCCCGCGTGCGGTTCGTACACGCCCAGCGGCATCGGGCTCTCCTCCATCCGTGCTCGCTTGCGTGTCTTCTGTGCAGGCTCGGGCTCCGCGCCTTCCCTCTTCTCCCCCGCTGCGCCGCCCTCCAACTCCCTGTCCCCCTCGCCCCTGTCCTTC
>QLPN01022509.1:16026-44256 GCA_003314395.1 Albatrellus ellisii
CCCGCTGCGCCGCCCTCCCTCTCCCTGTCCCCCTCGCCCCTGTCCTTCTCCTTCTCCTCGCGCGGGCACTCCTCCGCGAGCGGCCCGTCCCCGAAGATCCCGCCGCACGGGCGCAGCGCGCGCTGGCGGTGGCGCGCCCACTCACCGCTCGCCTCCGCTGTACGCTGCGCAGCGACAAACATCCAGTTCTCCTCGTTCAGCCCGTCGCGGTTCAGCATCGACTTGCGCACAGCGTTCAGCGGGCCGTCGCTGTACGGGCCCCAGCCTGAGCCTCCGAAGATTGTCGTCGGCCCGCCCGCCCGGTACATCCCCTGCCCGCTGCTCGTGCGGTCCGCCTTCTGCGCGGCCGCGAGCATCTGCGCCTCGGTGGTGCCCGTCTGCCCCTCTTGCAGGTCGCCGACGAGGTCGCCGGCCCTGAGGCCCTTGACGGTGATCTCCTCGAGGACCTTGTCCTCGTAGTAGTCGTCGGCCACCCACCGACCATCTGCGCAGGGGCACGATATGAGTTAGTACGCAGGAACACGGGAAGGCGCGGAGGACGCACCGACGACCATCTTCGAGCCATGCAGCTTGAACGCGCTGCGTGCGGTGATGAGCGTGACGCTGCGCGTGCGGAGGTGCGAGCCGAGCTTGCCAATCTCGATGAGGTGCTCCTTCTCCGGCTGCGTCGCGTTGAGCTTCAGCGCGAGTGGGTTGCGCCGGAAGTAGTACAGTGAATCACGGAAGCCCGACGTCCGCGCTGCGTCGATGGCGAGCATGTACATCCGTGCAGGGTCACGCTGCGGCAGCACGAACGTCTGCGCCTTGAACCTCCGGTCTGCGCCGCACCCGCATCACACAAACATAACGCCTCGTCAGCCTAGCGCACGGACGACGGGCACAACGCAGCACACGCACCGCCGAGGAGCACCCCATGCCTGTCGATCTTCGTATCCCCCTTCGCATCGTCCTCCGTGACATACTCGTCCCCGTCAATCACATACACCTTCCCCTGGATCCGCCGGAACGGCTTCCCCCCGCCCATCACACCCTCGTCCTCCCCGAGCACCTCCGCCCCCGGCGTCCCCCCCTCCCCCTCCCCGCCCTCCCCCGCCTCCCCATCCTCCCCCTGTCCGTCCTCCCCCCTCTTCGGCAGCCGTATCGTAAACCCCCCACGACCACGCCCACGCCCCCTCCCCCGCCCCACACCCCGCCCACGCCCGCGCCCCCGCACACTGCCCACTAACGCCCCGCGCCCGCGGCCACGCGGGCGGCCGCGCGGGCGCGGCATCGGCGCGCGGTCCGCCTCGACGCCGCCCCCCGCCTCTGCCGCATGCTCGTCCGCCTCCACGTCGTCCGCGTCCGGCGGGCCGTCAAACCCACTCGCATCGTCGCCGTCGCCGTCGCCGTCACCATCTCCGTTGTTGTCACCGTCCTCGTCCGCGCGCGAGGGCGTCACGCCCTCCGTGTCCTCCGTGGCGGGGGTGCCCGCGTCTGGTGTCTGGGTGCGCATATCGCGTGAGGGCCCGGCGGCGGCAGCGCCGCGCCCGCGCCGGGGCTTGATGATGATCTTGCCGATGGATTCCTTCATGGCAGGTGGTTGGGGTATCTGTGGAGGAAAAAAGGTCAGGGAACAAGAAAGAAGGAGGGGGAAAAACAAGATTACTTTGACGTCAACAGGGATCGCGCCGCTACGTTACGCGTGACCTGTCACATCCAGGCGGCAGTACGGTAAATGACCGCAGTGAATGATAATGATTACACCCCGAACCGAAGTGAAAGTGCCAAGTACAAAAGAGCAGTTAAACAACAACATATACAATTTCTTAAGACAACTATTAGACATAGAGATATACACGCGGGCGCGCGCACATATATGGCTACTGTAGACTGGACAACCCATTGCGCCTCCAAACAACACATGCACGAAAGATCAGAAAGAGAGCAGCCGTAAGCAAAAATTGAGATGACGAGCCGAGAACGACTCGTCGACAGCCGGTAGACAGATAAGCGGTGGGAATCAGGGGCAGGTGTGGGAGTATAAAAGGAGGGTAGATAAGTGGACAGCAATAACAACGCTTTCATGAGACTGCGATAGACATAGCAACGAGCAGATCGCAGGGAATGTGGGTGCGGGGTATGCGCTGCCGCTGCCCGATGCTATGACAACTCCATTGCACTCAACCCTTCACGGTTCAGACGTTCATTCACCTTCCCACGGTGCTGTCTATTCCGCAGATGCACCTCGAAATTCGAGAGCGACTCCCCGGGGCCCGGCATATACAACTGCCATCCCAACCCCACCAACAAAACGAAAAAAAAGTCAGCAAACGACATTCCCACCATAAATACTAAACATCAAAAGACGGACCTTTCCCGGACAGTCAAGACACTTGATGCGCCACTCAGACTGGCCGCCGTGACTTGAGCTGCGCATAAGCATCTCGAACTTATCATCCGACCACTCCACACGCATCTTCCCCATGGCGTCCCCGAGCCACTCAGGCGGCACGGCCTACACGCTCTCATCAGCGTCAACGCGCAACGCGCCCATAGATAACACCACACTCACCTCTGTGCTCATCGCTGGCGACGTTGCCCCATCTACCGTCGCCGGCGCAGACACGCTGAGCGCATGCGGCGGCGACGCGGCGTCGCTCGCTGGGAGGACCGCCGGCGGCACCGACTCTGTCTTCTGGTGCACCACGCTACCATTCATGCGCATGCGTTGCGCGAGTGGAGGCTCCGAGGCGCTCGAGCTTGTCGACACGGGCGACACAGCACGGTCCCCGTCACGTGATGCGCGTGACGCAGGTACAGGGATCTCGATCCACACGTCCGATTTGGGCCCGCGTGCAGGTGTTTCGGGCCGGTCTGTGAGCGGTGCCTCGACGTCGACTGGCGTCTGCGCGGCGCGAAGTGTGCTCGCACCACCTTTCTTCTTGACCCCTGTCTTGGTCTTGTCCACGTCCGTGCGCAAGTTGAGGTGGTGGTCGCGGTCCGAGTTGTACACGACAGGCCGCGGGCGGCGATGTCTATGCCAGAACTTGCCTTTGCTCGCCAATCAGCAACTTGGGCGCTAGGGCAAGCCGAGAATGCAAACTAAATACGCACCACATGTCCCGCATTGCGACTTGTCGCCCAACGGACCTTTTCGTCGACCAATTGCGATATCCTCTGGGCATCCACAGTTCGAGCAGTGCCACACGCCATTGATCATGTTTGCATGTTGCCCATCCGCAAACTCCTTCTCCTTAGCCTCCCGCTCGAGCTCCTTGGCCCGCTTGGCAGAGATCACCTTTGGCACCTTATTGTCTGGCGGCGGTGCGCTGACTGGGGCAGGCGGGTCGTTCTCCAACGGTGGCGGCAGTAGCGACGCATCCGCAGCTGTAGACGGCGTCGGCGCAGTGACCTGTGCACGGGGTCGCAGGACGCATGACGGGTAGGACGGCGGCTTGAACAGTCCTTTTGGCCTTTTCTCCTTCTGCGCCACAGGCATCGGCGTCGAGGCCGGGACAGGTATCGTCGGGGCGATGACAGCCGTGCCATTCTCCGACGCCACCATGTTCGCAATTGTGAGCGATGCTGCAGCGGCTGCGGCGCGCCGCGACGTTGGTGCCGCTGCCGCCTGCGCAAGGGCGAGCATTGCGGGGTCGATCTCAGGGAACCCGATAGCGGGGGTGCGGAACGTCTTGACGGGTTCACGGTCCGGCAATGCAATGCCGCGGCGACCGCGCGTATTGCGCTTCCTCCGGCGGATGAGTTCCTTCTCTCGCTCCTTTTCGCTGCGCTCGATCTCGCTGTCGCTGAGGTAATTAAGGATGGGTGTGAACGCCTGCACCTGATCCATGGAACGCGCGGCAGAAGAGAGCGAGGGGAGGAAGGACATGCGCAGGTCATCGTCCTGCACCATCGTGCCATCGGAGGGGTGGCCAACGAGGAAAAGCGACTTC
Source organism: Albatrellus ellisii (assembly GCA_003314395.1). NCBI lineage: Eukaryota > Fungi > Basidiomycota > Agaricomycetes > Russulales > Albatrellaceae > Albatrellus > Albatrellus ellisii. The sequence goes on from QLPN01022509.1 coordinate 19,959, forward strand.
TGGTACGTCTGTGCCTGCTCACGGATGCTATGTGCAATCGCTGTCCTGCATGTAGTGGAGTCAAACGATCAGGACGGGCGCCCGCGTGCCACAAGTCATCGGCACGTAACAACTCACTTGAACTCGCCTGGCAACCCCAGGTCCCGCACATACACGTCAGCAAACTGCTCGGGCGACGCATCCGAGTTGTCGATGTCCCATTCGAACTGATCATCAAGTCTCATCGATCCCACGATAATGTCCAGCTGTCACGACATGGCACACAGATGTTCAAAATTTTCGCCAAGCGGGAAAAGCTGAGAGGCTCGGGAGAAAAACTGACCTTAATCAGGATTCGCATCTCCTCATGGGCATCCTTCTCGTCCACATCGATGTCGGCCACGTTGGTAGCCACCATCTCCTTATCAGTGTCTGCATCGGCACGAGCAATGGGCGCTTTTGTGTCAATACTTCGACGGTCCACCACCACCTTTCTTTTCTTGCGACTTGGCTTCCCCTTCTTTACAGCCATGCTCGCCCCATCAGTCCACAATCTCTTCCTCCAGCCTTCCCACCACGTCATCTCGTCTCCCTCCAGCATGCCTTTCAGCACCACGGCGTCACTGTCACTCTCCAGATCATTGTCCACGAGGCTGGCAGTGTGTGCTCTGAAGTCAGTGAGCTGGTCCTGTATAGACTTGGCGATGATCGTATGATAATGTGGAGCCAGACTGTAGTCGTCCACGATAGACTGCGCAAATATCTCGGGGGTAATGACGGGATCTAAAAAAAGTACGCCCATATCACTTCAGCACTGCCGCACGCCACAGAAACCCCATACTACTCACCATTCAAGTTCCACACGAACGTATCGCGCATCTTGTGGTGCTCGACGTCGAACTCGAGCCGTATTGGAACGAGTTGCTCTGGTTTGTTTGCGGCGTCGGGCTTGATCCGACTGGGCCTGGAAAGCGATGGAGAATCAGCAACGGGTAAATATCAGCAAGGACATCACAACATAACGGCACGGCCATCTGCACGAGGCGCTATGACCAATGGGCGCGGAGGGCCGAACTAGCCGGACGATCGAAAGGTACGGTGCGAAAAGTGGAGAATGAAGAGGGAAAAGGAGGGGCGCACGCACAACATAAAGCCCTCACGCCTGCCTCGCTTTCGTGTCTCTCTCGCCCGCTGTCCAGGATACGTCACTCCAAACTTGCTCCTCTTGCCCGTCATCCCATCGCCCACTTCCCACCAGTTCGAGCCAGTCTGTGCTTGCACATTTCGCAGTTCGTCTGCCATTCGCTCGCGCATCCCCAGCAACAGTTGGTCGTATTCTTTTTCCTTGTCCACCCATCTCTTGATATCGGCGACCTCCCGGTCCATAAGCGGGATGATGGCAGACGGAGGGACAAGAGTCACGCGGGTAGTCTTGGAATTAAGGGTCTGGGATTCTGGGAGCGAGGGGCGGAAAGGCGCTGGATTTGCCACGTGGGGAAGTGATGGTGACGAGGGCGTAGCGGAGGCTGCCGCTGCCGCCGCCATCGGACGTGCTTGATGAGTTTGCGCAGCAGCGACATCCGGTACATCCGTAGCTGATCCGGTAAGTATAGGAAGACGCCCCACAGAGGGAGGAAGACCGCCCTGTAGGCTTTGCATCTGTATCGTCTGCAATGACAGCATGCCCGGCGTCTGTTGTTGCTTCACGACAGGACTCTGCATCCCTTGGTGTAGCTGCGGAGTCCCTTGCTGCCCGACAAATGGCGGTGGACCAGTGGATGTCTGACGCACACGAGAATCGCCTATGCCGCCCACGCTGATATTCGGGGTGGGCGTCCCCTGCGGATGTTGCTGTGGCGGAAACTGGTTAGAAGAGGAGGTCGGGGTGTTGGAGATGTGTGGGTGTATTGATGGATGGCCGGCTCCCACCATCTGTGGTATGTGTCCAGCTTCGCTCATCTGTTGGTGCTGAGGAACTTGTCCCATCTGCGCGCGACTGGGCACGACATGAGGTGGGCCCATAAGACCTCCACCCGCACCTCCGACGAGTAAATGTGCTTGAGAAGAAGAGGGACCGAGTCCACCCATTCCGGTAGAGATATTAGGCACCATCCCTGCAACATTGCTGTTATTAAGATTGACTGCCGACATATTCATATTCACGCCCAGAGGATTGAACTTGGGTGATGCCTGCATATCGACGCCATTCTGACCAGCCGCCTTTCGTTTCCTCCCAGGAGAACTGGGAACAGGTGTCCCAGAGACCTGGGCATAAGGCGCGCCGTGCATCTGCTGCTGAGCAAAAGGAGACGGTGCTTGCGGTGTTGGAGCATGTCCCTGCGGCGGCGGCGGCGGCGGTGGCGGCGGCATATGCTGCACGGGGGTGGATGGTTTCTGCATAGGAGCTTGGCCAGAACCAAAACCGTTCATGGCTTGGTTGAATCCACTCGACGTCCGGGGTCGACTGGGTGGACGCTGCATTGGACCAGCGACCCCCATGGCGGGAGAATGGGGCGTCGATACCTGAGCAGGCTGGTTTCCCAAATGATGAGAGGTATGTGAATGAGACGTTCCAGGTCGCGATGAGGGTGGACGCGGGGGCGGGGGCGGCATCATTTGGAACTGCGAAGGCTGCTGCGATTGCTGTTGCTGCTGGGGGAATTGTTGTCCGAGCGAAGGCTGCTGAGAGAACTGTTGGGAATGCTGTGAATGTTGAGAATGCTGAGAATGTGTCGACGAGGGGCGGTCGTAAAAAGCAGCCATATTTTGCTGGGACTGTTGGTGCGCGAGCACGTTCTGTAAGCCTTGCTGGGGTTGCTGCTGGCCCTGGCCAAACTGTTGACTCTGCGCAAATTGGGGATTTGTCTGGTGAGACTGAACGAACTGTTGCGCCTGATTAAACTGCCTCTGCTGTTGCTGGGCCTGCATGCTCTGTTGCGACTGCATGTTTTGCTGCACAGGTGGTCAACGAAAGCAAACGATCAAAGCGAACGGCAAAACGCACCATGGCTGCCATCTTCGCCTGAGCTAGCTGTTGATACTGCTGTGGGGTAAGCTGAAGCTGGCTGAGTTGCTGGGGCGTCAACCCGAGAGACTGGGCGGTGAGATTGAAAGCGCCGCCGCCACCGCCACCGATGTTCATGTTGGCGTTGCCCAAACCGGCAGCCATTGCAAGGGAGGCGGAATTTGCGCCGCCGTTCATCGCCTGCATGCCCATGACTTGCTGGCTACCCAGAGAGCCCTGGGCCTGTTGCAATAGCATAGCGGGATTGAGTGTCTGCTGGGGCTGCTGCTGGAGGCCAGGGGCTCCCTGACGGCCGTTCATAAGCTGAGCCGGGTTGTAACCTTGCTGCTGCTGGTGTTGGAGCTGTTGTTGCTGTTGATGTTGATGTTGCTGTTGATGTTGATGTTGATGTTGATGTTGATGTTGATGTTGCTGCTGCTGATGATGATGATGCTGGAGCTGCTGCAATATCTGGGGATTAAAAGTGCCATTATTGATGGGCTTTTGCTGGAGCTGAGCCTGGTTCTGGAGGGAGACGAGGAGGGCGGGGTTGATGGGGGGAAACTGCGGTTGTCCCTGCTGCTGAGGAAAGCCATTTGGATTGACGTTCATATCTTTGCGCCAACGGCCTGAAGCCGGATATACGCTGCTGTGCGATGTACAGAGGGGGGATATCTGGTGAGGATACGGTTGAGAGCCACGCCAAGAGCAAGATACGGAGTGGCTGCTAACGTTGAGTTGATGGAGTGGGGTGCACTAAAGGGGAATGATTCAGTAAAGGGAGGGGAGGGTGAATAGAAAGTGGAGAGAACATGGTGGGGAGAGGACGGGGGGGGGACGGGAGAGCGAGAGAGCGGGAGGGGGGAAGGATCTGCTTACGTTTTAGGAGGGGAAAGGAGGATTCGGAGCTAAAGATGGAGAATAAGGAGGAGATGGAAAGGGATAAGGACTGGGGAGCCGAGCGATGGGAGCAGGAGGGCGGAGACGATCAATGATGCGATAGGTCTGGGGGGCGCACAGCTCGGGGACAGTGGCAGGGAATGTGGCGGGGCGGCGACGAGGGTGCGTATATGCAGAGGGTGAGTAATCTATATGCGTATCGGTCACTCTCCAAGGGCAACGGTCAGAGGGGCGTTGGCTGCGCGCGAAAACACAACAGCCCTCCATTCAACAATGAGGCCGTCACGCTCACATCGTGACATAGAGTCACACCTCAGCCACCGCTCGAGGACACGCACGACTGCGCTGCATGGCTGCAGCGACACGGTATGGAGGGGGGGAGCAAGGGTGGGGGAGTGGGGGGAGGGGACGGAGGGGACTGGGATTCGAGGCTGGGAGGCAACGCATACAGTATATGAAAGCGGCCGCACACGGCTCTTGCTCAGATCTCAGATCCACTCCCGCCTTGCCCTCCTCTTTCTCTCTCTTCTTGCCCTTTTCAGCCCCGCCATCCCTATCTCTTCCAATTCCCCCTCTCCCATGCCTGCACTACCCATAAATCCTACTATACTCCCTTTCTCTGTATCTGTATATATCCCCCTTCTGTCGGACACCATGGACTGCACTACTCCTTCCCCCACTCCAGTCTTGATACAACCCCAGGGTCGCACCCCCGTGCCCACATTCCCGTACGAACAGGACGATACAGCAATAGGCGCGCCTGGCTCCGGACTCGCCTTACGCGACCTTACGCTAGCCGCTGGCCCATCCCACACTTACACTAGCTGACGCAATTCGACACGGCGGGGTGCAGTGACGTTGTCGTGTGTGCAGAACGGGCTTATTGCGGGAAGGCTGCACAACTGTCCATTTTCTATTGCCGCCCGCGCCAGTGCGCCGTGACAGCGCACGAACTTGGAATCCCTACTGTAGGTTCCGCGCTTCAGACAATAACGCAAGCGCGTGCGTAATGGAAGACGCGACCCCCCGAGTTTTCTGCACGATGCGATAAGTGCTAGCCTATCAATTTACGTCGGGCGACGTTTGTGTGATATGTAGACACCGCCGATCTGATGCGTTCAAGTCCAGTCACGTCGGCCCACGCCGATCAACATCTGTGTCTGCTGGATTTGCGCCCTGCAGCTCCAGCTTCCGTCTTACGTCCCAGTCTTGACAATTATGGCCTGATGGTCCTTCTCCTCGTCCTGCCCGTCCCAGGGTCCAGACTACCGTATGCAAATTTTTCTTCTGTTGTCCAGACATAGTACCCGTACTTGACCCTGATGAAACGGCGAATACAGTATGCCAGTAACGCGTGGTCTGAAATGCTAGGTCCGCGCGTCCAGACAGGCACAAACAGACTCATGACCGCGCCGAGAAGACGTCGTCATTGAGTGACCCAAACCATCGACTCGACGCATGGTCTCTCAATCATGAAATGCTCAGCTCCATGCAGTAGGCGCAGCCTGATACTCACAGCAACGTGGGGGATCAAAACCGCAAATTGATCATAAAAATTTCACCGTCCTAATCCCCGAGTGATCGTAGTTAACCAGCATCTCGGGCTTTATGATCCAGCAGCCAATGAACGAGCAGGTCGCCTGCAGGCACACTGCAGCGAAAATAGACTCTATTGCTCGACCGAGACAGCATCTACATGTCGCTGCTTCTAGTGGTGTGCCCCTGCGAGGTAGCCTGCCTTGCTATTCTGCCACTCATCGTATTTCTTCGCCCACGCATACGTGCCGTACCCTGTCCCGCCTCGGTTTCAATCGCGATATACATTGCAGAGAGAGGGGATGGGTCACGTACCGAGGCTGACGGGTACAATCCAGTACGGAAAGTGGAAGGCCAAGCGGCGGTAGCCGTTAAAGAGGTAACCTTGAATGAGGTGCGCGGCGGCGCGCTGGCGGAAGGGCGACCAGGCTGTAAGAGGAGACGAGATGGTTGCGAGGAGGAAGCAGGCGAAGAGAGGAACGTACAGTACTGGATCATGCCTCTTTGCCTCTGCCCGGACCTGTCGCCCCACCAGAGGTTCTGCACGTGTCTAGTATGTTAGCGACGTTGTGCTGAGGGAAAGGAGGCAAGCGCGGGAGGCGTGGTGCAAGATGCACCGGTCACTCTAGGAAGAGACACTCACGTAGACCTTGGCTACAGAGGAACAAGAATGAGCACGTTCATAACGCAACGGCAAGAAAGCACTGACGTCCGGGCATATCGCTCATGCGTGCGTTAGTCGGGCGCATCTTGGCAGTGCAGTGGTAGTGGTAGTCAGAAGTTGAGGAGAGACGGAACAAGCCGGAGTTGACGGTGGCAGTTCGGTTCGACGTCCGGTCCGCGGCCCGTCTTTGTGGCGCTTCCATAGTACATCCTTACACTACAACCACGATCGATGGCATCACATAACCCCCCAGGAGATGTCCACCCCGAGCTCCAAAGGCTGCTTGCCGAGATGCAGAGTGTCTACGACTCCATGCTCGCATACGAGCCTGCCATTCCCAAACCCCCCATCCTTGACTCCTCCCTCGACATCCATCACGGCGCCGACGACCCCACCCCGCCCGAGCGTCTCCCTGGCCTCGTCCACCTGATCGAATCCATCAACCGCGACGTGGTCATTCTCCAAAGGGTAGGTCTTCGCCCCCCCCCCACCCGCGCGCAAGCATTCATAAACCTCCTCCAGTAGTTCCTCGCGGACCCCGACGCCGCCCGCCTCCCCGCGCTCTCCACCAACGCGCCCTACCTCTGCGCAGTATGGAAAGAGGTGCTGCTTGCGCCGCCCCCCGTCATCGCACTTGGTCGAATATACCTCCCCGCCCCCGCGAACCCCACCACCCCGTGCGGCCCTGTCAGCCCCCCCGGCGTCAAAGTCGACATCGTCGCCGCTGACGGCGAGTCGTGGATCAGGGTCAACACGTACGCCCGTCCTACCCCTCTCCACCCTTCCCCACACCGTCTAACGTCCCAACAGCACAAAAAACGCGCGCCTTCTCGCCGAGTTCCGCGAGCTCGACTCGTACCTCACGGACTCCGACGAGGACGCCGCGCCCACCGCGCGCCCCGCCGAGCTCGACAACTCTGTCCTGCGCATGGGCCGTGCGCTCCTCGCTGCCGCACGCGCGAACCCCTCGCCACGCACGCACCGCCCGCCGCGCGTCGTGTTCCGCCTCCCGCGGCTCGACCTCTCCCTGGGCGCGCCTCACACAGACCCGCGCATCGCGCAGACGGTCCAGCAACTGCGCGCCATGGGCCTCGCCGTCGAGCCGGGCGAGCGTGCGCCCACCTCCACCGTCCAAACGCCCACACCGCCCCGCCGCAGCCTCGTACCAGCGCCGCGCGTGAACCTCGACCTCTCCGTGCTCATTGCGCTCGTCTCAGACCTCACACACGCGCCGCTCCCCACGACGCCTGCCGCCGCGCACGCGCGCTTCGAGCCCTCCGCGGCGTACCTCGCGTGGCGCCGCTCGGAGCGCCGCGCACGGGTGTACGCCGGCAGACCGCGTGCGCGCGCACAGGACGCCGATGCAGGTGCTGACACGCACGCGCGCGCGCTCGCGGAGCAACTACAGCAAGAGATGCAGCGCGGGCTGCTGCAGGAGCTGGCTAGCCGGCTTGCAAACGTGGACGCACCCGTCGAGCTGTGGACAACGCCCGAGGCGCGCGACCGCTGCCTCAGGATCACGGCGAAGATTGGCGGGCCGGGCGAGAAGCGGCGCGCGCACGCGCTGTTTCCCTCCTCGCGGGCTGCGCATGAGGAGGCGTATTGGCAGGGCTCGCGGTACGAGGGCCCGTTCCCGTTTCCAATCCTGCCTGTCTGCGTATTCCCCAATGGTGAGCCCCCACACGACGCCGTACCCGTGTCTGCGTTTTCGAGGGCGCTCGCGCAGACGTGCCGCGCGCTGCTGGTGGACGGGCACACGTCGCGCCCGCGCGCACTGGCGGGCGTGGGAGAGGAGGGGGAGGGCGGGGAAATCCAGCGCGCGAGCGTCGTGCACGTGAACCCGCGGCTGACGACGCACACGGTGCGCAGCATGCTGTGGGGCGCGGTGCAGGGGTGCACGACGCTGACGGCGAATAGAGGGAGCGTGAGGGCGCTGGTGCGGGAGATGCGCACGAGGGGGTTCGCGGCGGACGGTGTGTCCGGGGAGAACGGCGGCGGGCATGACGAGCTGGCGGCGATCTGGGTCGTGGATCCGAGGAGTCTGGCAGAGGGGATGAGGTCTGATTTTGATGGGTGAGACGGTGTGTGGGATTGGACGGCTGTTGTGTAGAGTACGAGTAGTGACATGTGGGGTGACGTAAGGCTGTTGATAAGATCTTGATCGTGAACGGAGTGTCTGCGACACACGTACCCACTATCTCTGGTCTCTGCAACTGCAAGTAAACATGTCATCTAAGTACCATCTACGCGCGGCCCTGCCTGAGGCCACTCCTCGAGTGAAGCCCGCGCCCAACCCCACCACGATCCCCGTCCCCTTCACATACACGCCCAGCGCCGACGGCACCGACGAGAACCTGCTCATCCTCCTCCATGGCCTCGGTGCGTCTCCCCCCTCCCACCCTTACCCATACTCAACCCCCCCCGTCCACAGGCGACACGCACATCCCCTTTGGCCATCTCGGCCGCGCCCTCAACCTCCCGCAGACCGCCACCCTCGCGCTGCGCGCCCCAGAGCAGTACGCCCCGCACCCTGTGCCCTGCCCCGCTGACCCGCAAGCAGGATCCCTGTCCTCGACGAGCCCGCCTTCCAATGGTACCCCTCCTTCGATGCGCTCGGCGCGCCGAACACGCACCCGGACCCCACGTACGCGCTCGCGCTCCTTGCGACCACCGCCGCACACCTCACGCGCGACTGCCGCTGGCCCGCCGCACGCATGCACCTCCTCGGCTTCGCGCAGGGCGCGAGCGTCATCGCGGAGTACGCGCTGCGCGCGCCGCACGCACACGCGTCCCTCGTCGCCGTCGGCGGCCCGCTGCTGTCGTACCCGACGCCCACGCCCGGTGGCATCTGCGTGACGCCCGTGCTTGTCTTCCACCGCACCAACGGCACGGCCGCGTTGCCGCCTGCCGCGCTCGCAGCGTTCCGGAAGGGGTTCGCTGTGGTGCAGGAAGTGTGCAGGGAGGGGGACGGCATGCCGCGATCGAGGGACGAGTGGGAGCCCATTATGCGGTTCTGGAGCGAGCGGCTTGCGACACGGCAGACAGGTGATTTGTACGAGGTCATGAGCGGTGCCGCGCCGCCGTAGGGCCGATATTATGATACATGCATGTGCTAAATAGACCGCGCTGTTGTCTTCTGTACCTCTACCACTCCAACACGCTGCACACACTTGTTCTCGTCCGCATCATGGCGCGACGGCGCCTCGACGACGGCATTATACCGGGCTTAGCTGGTCGAATATAAGCACATTCCATTATGATGTCGTACAGGGTTGGCGATGTACGGAACAACTGTCTCGCCTAAGAGATTGGGACTAATGGGCACCAGACGCCTTGGAGGAAAAGAACCAACCTCTACCAGACCCACACGTGCAGATCCGTGTGACCGGGCTCATATGTCGACTGAGCCATATTCAGCACGTACAAGACTATATCAGTGACAAAGACAGTTGGGGCTTCGCATACGTGTGCAGCGCACGGGAACGCTCGAATACGACCGCCGTTGAGTTCGCAGAATGTGATGTCTGCGATGTCGGCGGACTCTTTTTGTGTGCTTGTACGCATCCTATTCGTTTGCCGTCAGCTCGGTTCTTTTTGCTCTCTTCTTGTACGGACCCCTTTTGCCTGTTAAAGGACAAGTCGTGAGAGTACAATGGGAGGGGTTGGGAGTTATACGTACGTCGATGCGACACACCCCCGGTAGCATGGTCTAAAAAAGATGACTCGTAGGACGCTGCCATCTCATGCAGCCGTCGTTTGCCTAATATGCTCATAGTGGTTCTGTCTTTGTCTAAATCATTTGCCTGATGTCAGATTGGCATTAGACGAAAGAAGGAAAACAGCCAACATGAACGGGCTGCTGTGCCATAGATAGCCTCCAAGCGGACTTGAACGTTCTGTAAAGCTCTAAATGATAGCGACGATGTCAGCTATGTTGGGAGGAAGGATAATCCAACCTGACTACTGACTGCTCTCCGACAGTTCCTGTGACGCTCATGATCTCCAGCACGTCCTCCCACCCTATCGGCTTCAGGCGATTTTGCATGCTCTTCCCCGCCAACGGGACATGAGCAGCCAGACTAGATAATATCTGTCCGAGATGGAGCGAGCATTGATCGGCAACAATGCGCAGCGTTGATGGTGACAGCATGGGGTCTGTCTCGTTATCCAGGTCTGACGAATGATCGAAGCCGCCACCTATATCAGACCCTGCATCCACATCCTGGGCAAGAACGTTGTGCGGCCGTGTGAGAGACGCAAGGCACTGCTCTGCAACAAGGTGAACTTCTTCTTCGAAGGACCATTCAGGCATGTGCACGTCGCCTGCGAGGAGAGGCCAGCGGGTCCATGTGTCACGTGTCTTCGCCGACCCCTCGCTCGCATCGAAGCCGCCTGCCCTTGTACTGCTTTCGGCGGAGAGGTAGAGAGACAAGGCATCGGCTACCGGGTCGGTCAAAGACCGTTCGGGTTCCCACTCGTCAGGAGACTCGGGGGAGGGCGGTGGGTGAGACCTGGCAAGGTGAGAGGAGATATCAAGGGTGTTATTTGTCCTGAGATACCGGAGTAAAGAGGTGTACTCGGCCACCTCTGAATACAGCGCAGTAGGAATGAGCTTGCGAGTGTTCCCCATCGCCACGTTCTCTCAGGCGCGCCTGTGGCGCTGCTTTCCCGTTCAGCTACTCTGCTGAGTCAGCTACTGTACAGTTCCTCCAAGCCTCAATGCGCATAACCCACCAGCCCCTAAGTAACTTCTGAACACTCTCCATTAGACTCAGTAACAGTCAATGTAGGCCCTGTTCATCGTCCAATGCATTCCACCTATTCCTGACGGCGCCCTTCATATAGTATGAGAGAGAAGTGGAAGAAAAAGAGATCTAGGAGACTCAGGCGGAAACGCAGAAAGATGCGGGCTCGTTCTAGTGCGTCTTTCTCGATTCCACTCAGCTGGGTTCTGGATTTAACATGAAGTATAGAATGATTGGGCTCGAGGACCGCTAGGCTTGCACAAAATGCGTGCGCTGCCAACATCCCGGGCCAGGTTTCGTCCTATAATATGTACATCCAAGGACCTGTAAACCCTGTGCCTCGCCCTCGCTTTTGTGGCATAGCCCATGCGCGCGCTGCTAGGTGCTCAGAGTAGCAGTTCACTCCAACGGCCCAAGTCGCCTTGGGGAGTAGTCGTCAGGTTCCAATTTAAAAAAAAAGAATGTCATTGTAGCTCATCAATCCAAGGTTTTTGCCATGGTTGTATCTCGGATAGTACCATCGTGAACTAGTTTCTTGATACTTTCGGAAGAGGTTTTGTCTGAGGTCGTGCGACACTTCGTTAAAGGTCATGTTGTTACAGTATTTCGGTATTAACGTAAGGAGCCTGCATCTTGAGCGTCAGCGTTGGAGCACTGCTGCGTTCCCATCCCAATATTGTTTGGCTTTTACACTGTTCACAGAGACTAGAGCGGTCACTATAAACTCGATGCCTTTGTGGCTCAAACGTTTTTCCTGTGCCCACTGTCCAACTAGTTGTACCTTCTGACCGGCCCAAGCGGCCCAGAAACAGAGTCCCGCGTTGTTCACGACGACACCGCACAATGTTTCGTTAACCTTCGTCTTATGTCCTGCTGTAATTCGTTCGGCTTGTAATACATAACGTTGGTTCCCCGGATTTTCTATTATATCACATTCATGCACCACTACCAGATGGACTTTTGAGTGGTAAGCTCACCATGAGTGTCGACGGTGCCTCTCTCCGACCGCTATGCGGCCTTTGAGGAACCCCTAATTCTCGCAAGTGTATGCGATGGGTAGATCCTTCTTGCTCTTGAAGGGGATCAAGTGCATGCCCAACCGCTTCCGGAATATCTCGCTTTTCTCTGAAGTTTCGTGTCTATTGGCAGCGGTGTTGTCTGGCTACGAGCAAGCTGCGATGATGACCAACGGTGACATGAATTCTGGGTCCTAGATATGACTAACGTGGTGCTCGGCGAACAGGTCCTGTTTTTAAACAAATCGCTAATATCTCGTTATGTCTAAGTATCATACCTTAGTCAGCTTCTTCGTTGTTCCCCAACTCCAGCCATTAGCACCCATGACGATTCAACCCTGGAGGCCGAAGGCGCGAGAATGAACAATAGGCTGTTCTCTTGTAAGGTCAGCGCCACACCTGTCAATTTCCCTCGAGATTGTCATGGGAGTCTTTTGCTTCCAGTCTCTGGCATCAACCTTGTTCGTTGGAACGCTCCGACCACCGTCATGGGCGTCGTCTATCAAGGGGATCGGTCTTTCTTGAATACAGTGGCATACCTCAGGATCCCATATGCCCTTAGAACCGACGATTCCGTGCTGAACACGACTTGCGTAGCGGAAGCGATCGTAGGCGTGACCAATTACCCTGGTTTTTGCGTCCAGGGAAGCACCAGCAACGAGTTATTTGCTGCTCTGGGATTCCCTAATTTTGATGTGTCGTTGGAAGACGGAGGTGCCAGAGGGGCAGGTAGCGAAGACTGTCTATAAGCCAACATATACACACCCTTCGGCGCGAGGAAAGGAAACAACTGTGAGTATCAGACCTTTTGTTTCGTTGCCTTTCAGGGAACAAGGATGGCCGCTGAGGGCCCGCATTTGGTACCAGTTCTTATGTATATCCACGGCGGAGGTGTGTTCTTTCCTCTCCATCAATTGTAATATATTTGAGCGGCGCGTATACTAGGTTATGAGTACGGTAATCCGCGAAACTAGCCCTATGATTACTGGGTACATCAGAGCCCAGATATTGTGATTGTATACTCTCATCTGGAGTCTCTCGGCTTCCTATCTATTCCCGAGTCCTCGGACCCCATAAACGGAGATCTCAATGCAAGGTTCAAAGACAAGATTCAAGCCCTCAAGTGAGCAAAACAACACATATTTGCGTTTGAGAGCGACGCGAGCAAAGTCACCATCAATGGAGAAGGTGCAGCCTTATCGTGAGAACTGACGTGGTAGCACACAGAGCGACCGGCTTTATTCGCAAGCTATCGCACAGACTATGTCCAGAAGGCCATTGGCGACACCATAGCAGCAAGAGTAGAGTCCCTTCTTCACTATTTCTATATCGAGATGTTCCATTGGAATCACATTTATCTAGCCTCGTTATGATTTCTACGCCGCACTATTGGGTGCGGGGAAGGATCCGTGTTGGAGCGGCTCAGTTGTTTGTGCACAGCACCCTCGCTCGAGCACAAGATAATACCTCTTCTGGCTCCTTGTGAGCCATTCTTTCCATGCTCTTCCTCTTCATGGCCTCATTCCCAGTTTTTTCACGATATACAATGCATATCGACCAATAGAGGATGGGAAAGTCATTACGGACTATCCTACACATTCGGTCTTACAAGGACAGTTCAAACAAATCCTTTAATTATTGGGTATGTATTCCCATAGGCTTGTTTGACACAAACATGGAGGAGAGTCTAATGAAACGGTTTACAGAGGCATCTCTGAAGCAACTTTACCCAACACTGACAAATTCTCCTATCTCTCGGTGCCTAAAAGTGTATTCGGCAGCTGATTATGCGAATGCTATCCAGCGGCATTAAGTAACGACATGAGAATTTGTGTTGTACTAGTACCGCTCTGAAACTGTCGCGCACTGTGACTCAATTGATGCACTAATTCTACTAGCGCTCTATCACCGGTGGAGCTGCCGCAGAGCATGTCCCGACGTTTACCCATCGCTATAACCAGCCTAACCCCACTGGACTTGACCCTCTCGTGTGAACATGCCACGGAACACCAGATGGTGTTCTTGGGCACAAATACGGGGTGCGTTACACCCATCCGTCTGTGTGGTGATGCGTGGCCAACTTGTATTTGGTGCTCCAAAGTCCAACGGCACGAACGCATTCTCTGCCATGACCCTGACCGAGGTTGCGTTCCCCGAGGAACTCATAGCCTATTGGGTGTCCTTCGTGTGTTCCCGAAACCTCAACACGGTCTCCAGACTGGACGCCATATACCGCCGACAGCCAGCAGCGCATCGTGCAGTAGCAGGGCCCAGGCACGAATGCGGGTATAAGTGGCGGTTTCATGGAGGCGGGGCCTGGGGAGAAGACGGCGGAATGTCGTTTCGTCGCGAGCAAGGTGGACGAGGAGCAGAACTCGCGAACAAGTCGGATTTAGGGAGCGAGACGTTGTTTGGAAGGTGATGGCACGATCGCGTGTGGCTCGTCGCACCACGTATGCTGTAACTTGTATGTACAGTACTACCATGGCTAGCCGTCTTATAAACTCACTAAACCGTGAAGTCCACTAGCCTCAGTGAGATAATTGACGTGCCAGTGGCTCTGCTCAAGGCTTCCTAAACATCTTCCGCCAACCCGGAGGCTGTCGACAACCCTTCTGAGGGGTAGTGAGTCCGAGGATCTGAGGAGCCTTCATGAGGACCTGAGGAATATTCGGATAGCGCCGTCCCCAGGCTTACCGGTCCGAGAACCACATATGTTGATAAGTTATACCAATCGAAAGAAGTTTATTCTTTACAGCTGAAGTGACTGAATATGTTCTACATGGTCTCTACAGTAACGCGTTTGCATGATGCGTGCTAGAAGAATGACGGTGTAACAGGGCGGACGGTATGAGTATTCGTGTGCGAACGATGAGACTAGATCGGCGCTGAATGTCAGAAATGCCATACATCTTTCAATACGCGTAATTGACAGCTACACATGCCCTCCGCATCCAATCTTGCTGATATTGCGCGCGTGATGTCTGCTCATGGAGGTTGAAGAGGAAGACACAAACTTGAAGCTTGAAGCGGGAAGTGCAAGAATCGTGAGTGAGGAACTTGTGACGCGTGAAGGCAGTCTGCAGGCTGCCGGAGCCTAAACGTGGGAAGCCGCATGTTTGTCCTGTCCTGCCTCCTCCGCTGGTCTGTCACGGCTCGTCTCCACATTCTGAGTCTGACCATAGTAACTCAGATATTGGCTTTGGTACGTTCCGTTGTCCGAGTCTGATCTTTACTTGGTTTATCCAAGTTTACTTTTCAGCTATAATATATTTCTTGCAGAACCAGGGCGGGTGCACGTTCACATACAAATGTATCTTGCCATATCATATCATCCTGCATACTGTCCGCAAGAGCAATGCCCACGCAGCATGTGGTGGCCGTGGCGTGAAACATCGATTGCTTGAGCGGGTAATCCTCGACACCAATATGTCTGGCCCCTTCCTATTCTCTCAACTCAATCAACAGCAGGGGTACCGCTACCACTGTGCAGTGTCGACGCTTTGTTGTAGCTACAGTTCTTGTACCCTTCATTTGTTGCTACTTTGACTGCGTGAATGCAATTGATCAGATGATACGTGGTTTTTTAAGAGCAAATTATCCCACTCCAATTCATTACTCCTGCAGAGGGGATTGGGGACCAGCAGACATGGTTCCAGTCAGGGCCATGCAGGTCGATACAAAGCTTTGTGTTTTGGATCTACTGTAGGAATCTGAGGGGTTATGGCCAAAACCTTGACCAGAGGAAGAGTCTATTTGATTGTTGTTACTACGTTCCTCAAGTTCTCGCTGCCACTGTTGGCCATGCCGCAGAAGATTAAATGATGTTGCTGGGCCCAAATATGGGGTGCGGAACTTCACACCAATCCGTTAGTCTCCGTAACCGACCTCAGCAGAAGACAGTCGTTCTGCATCACCGATTCGTCTGTGTGGTGGTGTGGTGATTCGCACAGTTGCTTTGGCACCCAAGGGCCAAGACCCAACGGCACAACCATATGCATATTCTCTTTTATGACTAAGGTTGCATTCGAATGTTCGCTAGAAACTCATAGCCTATTGGCCGTCCTTCGTGCGCTCGGGAAACAATACAAACAAGCTCTTCGGGTCTCCCAGCTGGATACGATCGACAGTAAGCAGCTGATGCTGATGCTGATGATGATATTCTCTAGTTCAATATGTTACAAGTGGATCACTACTATATATATATGTAACGCCAAGACACACATCTGGTCCGGTGAGGGGTACGGATCTTAAGCGGCTCGGGTGTGGCTGGACGGTATCGGCGGCTCCAGTGCAATACCAAGCAACGAATCGTGCTGCGGCAGGCACCAGGCACCAGTACGAACATAGGTGACAAATTCGGTGACGGAGCCTGAGAAAAAGGCAGAGAGATACCCCTTCGTTGCAACCAAGGCAAACGAGTAACAGAACCAGCGAACAATTCGAACGTTTCAAGTGAGACGTCTTTCGAAGGTGGCGGCGCGAGTTGCACGACCGCGTGTGGCTCGTCGCGTTACGCTTACTTGTATGTAACCGCATGACGACGTGGTCTCCGTCGCCGACCTCTATAGAAGACAGTCGTTCTGAGACTGTGGTAACAACGCACTGATTTTGGGCTGAAATGACAGCTTCTGGGTCCCCGATCAATGTTCGGCCTGAGAAGTTGAGAAAGGGTTCGAGGTCAGATCCCAGGGGCTTGTCTTATTATCCTTTCTAGACAAAATAAGCTTACCATAGGCTGGTATTATTTCTCTGGGGGTCATTGGATCCGCGCAACGACTCGGGTGGACAGCGCCAAGTCCGCGAAATTATGAGGTTCTGTGTCTCCATAGTTGTAGCCACCATCATGATGGACAAGGGTTATCGTGATTATAGCATTTCTGCGCGTCCTGCCGGATCATAAGGCTCTTGTGGTTCTTGAGCTGGGCAGTAATCAGTAACTGTAGGTCTAGAATGGGCTGTTGCAAGAGCATATAACGGATCCCAAAACTTGGATGGGAAACCGGACGTTACACTGGATGGGACGTTATACTGACGTTACGCGCAAAGTTAATTGTGGACATGCCGAGTTGTCATGTCACATGGGGTTTTTGGGGTGTTGAGTTTGGAGACAACTAGACTTGAACAATGGTGAAAGTTGTGTTGGAGATCGGGCGCGGTCCGTGCTAGCTTATGTGATCTCGCAGCACGGGTGCAGTGCGGATGCACTAGTTACTTTTTTTTTGTACGCCTTCGCGCGATTGCTCTGCTTTTTATCCTCCCCCTAGGACAAACGTGCCATTTTTTGCGCGTGTTCGACCGTTCGTTTCAACAAGTTGTTCACTTCATACTGTTGTAGTGACTCTCCACGGCCTATAATCGGCTGTTGACCGTAAAGTGTGGGACAAAAGCGACGGAGATGCCATTTCTTGCGAACACCTTCTGGGCCCGCCTGTCAAAACGGCCTCAGGGTCCGGAAAGCCACTTCGCGTTAACTGTAGCTTGATACCCGAGTTTCCACGTAGTAGCGAACAAAGTATTTTACTAGAAAGCCACAGAAATATTCGTATGTAGTACTGTGTTGGGTCCAAGTGATTCACAGACGTACAATACTCAACATGTGAATACCACCATTGTTATCTCCTAAACCCATCACCCCTAGTACAGAAATACGTTAATATAAGATGTGCATCTGCTACGTGACGTGACACTCGGCATGATTACAAGTATGACCTCCCCACCCTCTCAAGGTTCTAAGCTGAGGGTGATCCATCAAATCATGATCAATGGTTCGCCGGTCCAACAACTAGATCATTTGATTCAGCAAGCCAAGCACAACATCAGACCTCTTGACGGAGGGTCACATGTCCGTGCCGACGGATGTAGACGTTGATTGGGTCAACATGAAACACGTACTTTGCACTCGAAGCTTCACGGCGCCGACACCATATCAGCGAAAACCGAACAAATATATAAATATATATATTTGCTTCCGAATGAGATGAATCACCGACCCTGCCGGTGAAGAAGGTCTAAATAGGCGTCTACGTAATTGTTGCCGCTAGCGTCCGTGAGCTCCAGCTTCTTGAAAGCGGCAGGTCTCCCCATTCCTGGATTTTGCCTTACTCTGGCGGCAAACTGACGGGGGTGAGAAGAGGTCTGTTTTGGGCAGAGCATAGCAACCTGGAGCTACGAGGCCGTTCGATTCGGTGGCGTTACTACTTGCACGCGTACGCGCCCGCATACCATTGGTACCGAAGCTCATCCTCACGTCAATGACGCCCGCCGTAGTGCCAATAGCAACGACAGAACCATCCCGGCTCCGTGCTCAATCATTACTTGATAGACCAATCAAACGGCTAGGAGAAGTATCTGTGCTCATGGCCCTGCGCAACGCTATCCGAGTCGCTCATTAAACCCGCTTCATCATGGGGCCTTGTCTTGTAAGCCATGGTTAAGCAGATGGGCCCTGCGCAGCGACCCTTGAACCCGTTCGTTAAGGTTGTCACTCATGGCACCCTGCGCCCTGCTCTGGAAAGTCAGTTGCCTCACATAAACACGCAAGTCGGCCAGTCCCTTTGCTGGGATAATCATTTTCATCCATTACAGAGTCAAATCATACACAGCGGTACCCTAGTACACCCAATTGCTGTAGCCGACACAACGCTTCAGGGAAGGATATTGTAGTTGGACGGCGTGGGGGATCCCTGCTCCCGATGAGAATCCTGATGCACGTACTGTTGTTGCGAATCGGAACAACCCTTCAGAGCACAAGGCAAGTGTCCGTAAGTCGAGCCTCATCTCCGCTCTGATATGAGTTCAGTTCTATCTTCGCCACGGGTATATAAGCTACAGCTGAAGCGTCGTATTATTCCATCACTAGCATCCCCTCATGATTTCCGTAGCGCGTCCATGGATCACTTTAGCTTTCACCTACGCCCTCCAGGCAGCGGTGAGCACAGCATATGCCGCGCCGACAGTGTCAACAGACCCTTGCGCTCAGATTGCTGGTCGTATGTTCGTCCCTGTCGCAGGCGCGCTTGCTTGCCAGAGGTCCTTCCCATTCAACGAGACCCTTCGGGACAATGTCATGAGTGTCGTGTCTAGTGTCTTCGACTTTTACACCTTCGAAGACTACTATCTTAAATCCCCTCCCCCGTTCCAAGAGTCGACTGCTAATATCCGCGCCGAGCTGGCTAGAATAACATCAACCCAGTATACGGTGCGTGTCGAATGGCCGCCATCTAGCTTTTCTAGAAGAGGTGCTGACTGTCGCGTGTGCAGACGGACTACGACTTCAATGTTGATTTGTACAATTTCGTACAGAGACTGAACGATGGTCATACCAGTCAGTAACCCAACTGTTTTCCTGTTCTGAATGACTTCATAGACGCATTCAGGGTGGGAGCCTAACTGCTACCTGAATTGGGAAAACCTCCTGCCGACTCCGATTGTATCCTTGGCCGTGGACGGGACGGAGTCAGTCTTTATCGCACCCGACACCGTCGAGTTCATTTCTCTAGTTGGGTTGACTTTCACAAGCTTTTTCGAGTCGGCACAAGTGGATTGGCAACGGCTCGCTGGTGCCCGGGTTCTACAAATAGAAGGCATAGACCCATATGACTATGTGGACATAATTGCGGACACCGTATCCGGTAACTACTTGGATCACGCCGTCCGCGTGAACAGTGTGTTCAGTTCATACAGGTTTATCGGTTCCTTTTCCCAGAGGTTCGGTGACTTCGCCGGCCAATTGATGACAGGGACGGAGAACATAACATTCACGCTCATTCCTGTAAACGCGACTGAGCAGGAGACGGTGACTGTGCCATTCCTCTCGGCATACCAAGGAAGCGCGTTCACAGATGCAGAATCGTAGTGAGTGGCAGAAAACTCCGTATGGCCATAGACTGAGCATGTAATTCTAGCTGGGCGGTCAACTGTGCGGCGAACGAAAATACAAATGGTGTGGATCGAAGATTGTCCAGTAATGGACTAGCAAAATCGTACGTATCCCAGCCTCGCGCAGCCGCAAGTACACACGGGCAATCCGTCGGTCTTCCCGCTCCATTCCAGCCGTCCTTGCCTCCACTTGTCACCGGGCAGGGAGTCATCCAGTCCTATGTCCTTGCGGATGGCAGAACGGGAGTTGTAAGTGCGGCGACATGCTGAGGATCTTTGGATGTCGAGCTGATTCGAGGAAATCAGATGTTTGTTGGATCTTTTGAGGGCGATCTCAACCAGTTCCAGAACGATGTCGCATCGACCATCGCCTCGTTCACTCAGTCTGGCGTCACGAGACTACTGATTGATGTGACCAATAATGATGGTAGGGTCTTTGTTTCACTGAAAAGTGTTGTTAACTTACAAACGCGTGGTAGGTGGTTTCATCTGCTTGGGTGACTTCTTGCATCAGTACCTGGCCGGCTCAGATTTTGGCTATGCGTATATACAGCCCAATAAGTGAGTATTTGTAGCACATCACTGATATACCCTTTTTGCAGAGGATTTGAGGGGACTATTCGTGCCAACCCACTCGCGCAAGTTATCATGCAAGCAAATGTTGTTCAGCATTTGGATGCATCGGTCACCGGCACGTTCTATCCTGCAAACCAATGTACGAACTATCCCTCACAATCCTCTCTTGCACTGACTAATACCTGTCTAGACGCCTTCCTGAATGGCACACAGATGCCAGTTGGCTTCAACTATGTATCACCACCCGTGTCAATAGACGTGAATGACCGCGACGATCTGATTTCACATCGTTTCCATGTGAGCGCTTTCTGTCTGTCTTTCCGCTAGACGCACTATTGAACTTTTCTGGACTCAGCAAACCTGCAGCTCCATTGTAACCGTACCTCTTCCTACTTCACCTCCTTTTGATTTCAAGTGAGTAATCGCTTCCATTCACACTACGTTTCTGACACCCAAATCGGGGAATCAGCAATATTGCTATCGGTATATATATGTTTTTCACGCAGTGACATGTTGCGCCATCGTAGACTGACGTGGGGTTCTATTTAGTCGGTAATGGGATTTGTGCTTCGACTTGCGCTCAGTTCGTCACTGTCATGAACGAGCGTCACAATGTTGCGACTGTTGTCTTTGGGGGACGGCCCGGACAGTCTATAGAATTTAAAGGTCACCCCTTCTAGCAAGCTATCGGACCGTGCATCTGACAAACGATACGCAGGTATGGCTGGGTATCAGGTCTTAGAATGGGCCGATTTGGACACCGAGATTAAGACTGCAGGCGTCAAGACCGTAAGTTTCAAGAGATCCGTGGTCATGATCGTTGTGTACCGTATTCTGACTGGGTTTCTCCAAGAACCCGTTGGCACCACCTGACCTGTAAGTGCTCTGATCAAAATGACAATGAACGACCGTCGGCTGAGCGCAGACTATGCTAGGCTTGTTTCTGCCGATATGCGGTATGTTTTGAGTTGTTTGAAGTGAATCGTCTTATTGACGACTCCTGCCTGCAGCCATAACTGGGCAACCGGTATATCCGAGTTATTTTATTAACAACGAGCAGTCCCACTGACCAAAGTTTGGTCTAGCTTGGAGCTATTTGAATGCGGCCATTCCTATAGGTGGGTCCTAGGGACAATAGGTCTATTGCTTTCGGTTCTGACGACTCCATTAATATGCAGCTTACCTCTCGGAGCCGCCCAAGCGTAAGATCCCGTTATATTCTTCCCTTGAATCTTTGTTTACCTTGGAAACTAACAATAGTGCGCTTCGCGTACACCCATGACACATACAACGACCCGCAGAATCTTTGGACCTTCGCGTAAGTTGATCAGCATTTTGCAATGACAAGACGCCGAACTCCTTTTCAGAGCTAGCCAAGTATTTGGGGACTAGATTCTCGTATTCGCGTCGCTCCTGCTTCGTCGAGATCTCGTTATCTATTGGTCCACAAACTACCGCTGTAGTTCCTATTGAGTTTCTTGTGTCTCTAGTCATTTTTGACTTTTCTAGCACCGTATCTTGGATGAATCGTCTTTCTTGTCCGGGAGTCTCTACCAGTCGGATCTGGACTTCGTTTTGTCATTTCATTACAATACAATACCCTCCTGAAATCATGGTTGTAGTTTACTTAAAGGGGTATGAGTCCATGATTCGCAAGAATAGTCAACCCCTTGAATTTTATCTATTCCCCAAACCTTACATATCGGTCAACGGGATGAGATATTATGGTGATGCTTTGTATCCTGAGAACAGCGTGAGGGTTCCATCGCATGCTGAAAAGCTTTCATCAAGCCGTCCACATCTACTTGAAGTCCTGCAAGTCTTGCAAGCGCTAAGATGGCTCGGCTACCTTCACTTACGTAGTGCTCTACGTCAGGTAAGGGCCTCGAACATGGTCGACTCCTCCACTTGTGCACCGAGGAAACAGATCTGGGCGTCGTGGGCATGTCTGTGACTCGGGTTCTGATCGCCCGGTGCGACCTCGGACGTCACGGGCTTACCAGTCTCTCAGGTTCGCGGCCTCTCCCGTCTTCTCAGCGTCGCCGGAACCACCGGAACAGCCAATCTACTTAAGCTTAAGTCTCCTCTCCGCTACTCCCTAGTCCCTTTCTCTCGCCTCATCATCATCATCTTCTTAGCTCTACAATGGGTGTCCTCGACGTCGTTCCCGTACGACCCTTGTCAACTCTCGACCTCTATGTAGCAACCTAACTCGCACTGTTGCAGGCGGGCGTACTCACCGGTGATAATGTTCGCAAGCTTTTCGATTACGCAAAAGAGCACAAGGTACCTTTGTGCACTCCCTGACATTACTTGTTGCTCATTTCTTCCCGTCGGCCGTCAGTTTGCGATCCCTGTACGTGCTCCATAGATGGTAGTAACCTTGATCGATCTTGACTTGACGACCCTCCACATTTAGGCCATTGTGAGTCACTGCATGCTGATTCAAGTACTATGGACTTGACCTTCAATCCCTTTAGAACGTGACTTCGTCTTCTACTGCGAACGCTGTTTTAGAAGCTGCTCGGTGCGCAATGTCCATAATCTTATCTACTGAATCTAAGCGACTGTATATAGCGACATCAAGGCCCCAATCATCCTCCAAGTTTCTCAGGGGGGTAGTGCCTACTATGCTGGAAAGGGCCTCGCGAACGACAAGCAGCAGGCATCCATCACCGGCGCGGTTGCTGCTGCCCACCATATTCGAACTGTCGCCAAGGCCTATGGCGTGTAAGTCCGTCATGGCTTCGTGGTTTTGCCTCACTTTGACACCTCTCCAGTCCCGTTGTCCTACACTCCGATCACTGTGCCGAGAAGCTCCTGCCCTGGTTCGATGGGATGCTTGCGGCTGACGAGGAGTACTTCAAGCAGCACCAGGAGTCCCTCTTCTCCTCACACATGCTCGACCTCTCCGAGGAGCCCAAAGAGGAGAACATCGCGACGTGTGTGAAGTACTTCAAGCGCATGGCTCCTCTCGGTATCTGGCTTGAGATGGAGATCGGTATCACCGGCGGCGAGGAGGACGGTGTCGATAACACTGGCGTTGACAACAGCGCTCTTTACACCCAACCAGAGGATGTCTATGACGTCCACGTGGCGCTCAGCGCTATCAGCCCCAACTTCAGTATCGCCGCTGCGTTCGGAAATGTGCACGGCGTGTATAAGCCAGGAAACGTCAAGTTGCACCCCGAGCTCTTGGCCAAGCACCAGGCATACACTATGGCGAAGACCGACGGAGGGATCGCACAGCCATTGTATGCACCTCTCTATGATTCGCTGCGGAGAAACCCCTGATGTGACACTACCAGGTTCCTCGTTTTCCACGGTGGCTCCGGTTCAACCAAGGAGGAGATCAGGACTGCGGTAAAGAACGGTGTTGTTAAGATGAACGTCGACACCGGCACGTATTGATTTGTTCAGGTCTCGCCATGGCTTACCTTATTTCCCTTTAGACACGCAATTTGCCTACCTCGCCGGTATCAGGGTTAGTCTAGCATCTACTGTCATGAGCGCGCGGCTTCTCAACTTATTTGCATTTCAGGACTTTGTCATAAAGAAGAAGGACTACCTCATGACACAGGTCGGAAACCCCGATGGCGCCGACAAGCCAAACAAGAAGGTGGATATGCCATAATTCGTCTCAGCCTTTCGACTCGCTCATATGTGTCTGCAGTTCTATGATCCACGTGTCTGGGTCCGCGAGGGTGAGAAAACTCTGGTTGCGCGTGTCAAGGAGGCATGCACGGACCTTGGCAACGCCAGTGAGTGTCCTTGCTTTGGAGACCTAATTCATACTCGTCGCGTCTAATTGATGCGGTTTCACCAGATGTTCTGTAATCACATGCTGTATACGATCGTGGGATGTGCACGAGATAAATCGAGTCAGGCACTTCTTTTGCATTATTGCAGCTTTGGCATCTCTTTCCGGCTGGCGTCAGGGAAGTTATGTAGTAATGTTATTGTTTCTGTTTACAATCAAAGACCTGAACAGTCGTAG
>QLPN01022512.1:0-12906 GCA_003314395.1 Albatrellus ellisii
GGCACTGATTGATCATGGGTTGCAGTATGTCCTAATCCATGAATCCCTTGTCACTGCCACAGGCCTCCAACTTCACCAGTTGCCCAAACCTATTATTCTTAGCTCCACATTTGTGCCTGCAGACAATGTTTTTTCTGTTTCTTCTCCACTTGCAGCACCACCTGTCTCCACCACCCATTGGGTGAAGCTTGTATTATCATCCCTAGATTTCACTTATAGGTCTTGTGTTGTCTACACTTGTGTTGCACCAAACACATTACAGTGACTTCCAAAATTGATTCAATGTTTTGCAATTTCAAATTGTTTCCTGATTAAATCAGGAACCAAAACAAATAAGACCAAAGTGTAAGTTGATGCCTAAAACAAGAACATCAGGGCTATACATTCCAAAAACAATTACATAATTTGGATCAGTATCTATGGAGATATAAACAGCTTAATCTAGGGTATCATTGAATCAATTTTGTAACTACCTGTCAAAAAACCAGAAACTAGGAATTCTAATACTTTGTATGACCTCCCTTGGCCTTAATTACTGCTTCAAGTCTTCTAGGCATACTTTCAATCAAGTTCTGACACACCTCTGCCACTCTCTCCCAAATCTCCCAAACTCCTTTAGGCATTGTTGAATACTCCCCCAACTGTCATTTGATGTGTTGCCACAGATGTTCAATGGGGTTTATGTCTGGAGACTGGAGCCCAGTCCAGAACATTGATATCATTGTCTTCAAACCATTCAGTGGCCTTTTTGGAGGTGTACTTGGGGTCATTATCCTGTTGAAAAATGACATACTTGGCAGAAAACCCTGATTCCTCCAGGCTGGGCAGTAGTTTGTCCTCCAAAATACTCACATACTGATCTGCATTCATCTTCCCCTCAACCTCTGCAAGTTTTCCAACTCCATCCCAACCCATACAGCCCCATACCATGATGTTTCCACCTCCAAACTTCACTGTGCCCTGCACCTCATGATCAATCAGCCCCTGGCCAACATGCTTCCAAACCCACTGCTTTCCATCTGACCCAATTCTGACAATTTTGGTCTCATCTGACCAAATAATCCTCTTCCAGTCCTCTACAGTCCAGCTTTGGTACTTCAAAGCAAAGGCTAAGTGTTTCTTGCAATGTACTGCAGAGAGTAGTGGCTTTTTCTTCTTTGATACAGCCTTCAATGAGTGTTGTTTAAGAACTCAGCACACAGTTTGTGAGGAGACAGGGTTGTGGATGATGGAATTGATGTGTTTTGTGGCCTGGACAGCATTCCTGTGGTGATTTGTGTAATGATAGTGTGTTCAGAGGTGGCAGAGAGCTTGGAAGGATGACCAGAATGAGGTGACTGATGGTTGGGAAGGAGGTTTTGGAGGACCCTGGCAACTGTAGGCTGGCTAACACCCAGAGAGGAAGCAATTTTACAAGTGGATTGACCATTGCTGGCTAGAGCAATGATGTTTTCCTTCTGAGCAGAGGATATAGAGTGTATGGGAGAACTGAAAAGCATTGAGTGGGTTGGCAGTGCTTAAATAACTTCAGTTGAAGTGGTTGCTAAGATGCAATCTCTATAGCAACCATCTGTCAATCACATATCTGTCAAAGTTTGACAGATCTGTCAGCCTTTGACAGTTCTGACAACAAGTTACAAAATTGATTCAATGACATTCTAGATTGAACTGTCTGTATCTCCATGGATACTGATCCAAATTATGTAATTCATTTCTAATGTATAGCCCTGATGCCCTAGTTTCAGACATCAACTTACACTGTGGTCTTATTCATTCTGGTTCCTGAGTTAATCAGCAAACAATGAGAAATTGCAAAACATTGAATCAATTTTGGAAGTCACTGTAGTTGTTGGATGCAACTGCCTCATGACTATTGACCATGACACCCCCAGTGACAATCACATTTATGTTACTTGTGATGCAAGCAAATGGTGCACTGGCACTGTCCTTTCCTGGGACCCTACTTGGGAAACTGCCTGCCCCATCACTCTCAACCCCAGTCCCCCCACCAGTGCTGAACTCAACTACCCATTTCACAAAAAAGAACTCCTCATGATTGTCTATGCCCTCAAGAATTGGTGCATCAACCTCCTTGGATCCCATTTCATCATCCACACTGACCATTGTACCCTAGAAAATTTCATCTCACAGCATGACCTCTCCCACCACCAAAGCCACTGGCAAGAAATTTTCTCTCAGTATGATTTCAACATCCCCTATCTCAAAGGCCCTGAAAACACAGTTGCTGACACTTTCTCCCACCTCCCTGCTGATCTGGCCTTGACACCACAAACAACCACTTGCAACAATTGCTGCACTTTTCCACATCTCCTCTGACATTTCCCTTTTGTAACACATCCATGCAGGTTACCCTGAAGACACATTCTGTGTACACCTCCTCCACAACCTGGCCAGCATGCTTTCTGCTACCTGTCATGATGGCCTCCTCTACCTGGATGGCCAACTTGTCATCCCCTGGGTTGGCACCCTGCACCAAGACCTTTTCATGCTTGCACACAATGTCCTTGGTCACTTCAGTTTTGACAGGTCATATGCAGCATTACAGTCAGGCAACTACTGGCCAAACATGCACACCAATCTTGAGCACAGCTATGTACCCTCCTGCTCTGCTTGCCAATGTAACAAGTCACTAACTACCAGACCTGCCAGTCCCCTGCACCCTCTCCCTGTCCCTGATCTCTGTGGTGACAGCATTGCCATAGATTTTGTTGGTCCCCTGCCCAAAGACAATGGCTTCAACACCATTGTCACAATGACCAACTGCTCAGGTGCTGACATTCACATCCTCTTGTACTGATATCACTGCTGAACAATTTGTGTGGCTCTTCTTTGACCATTGGTTTTGTGAAAATGGCCTCCCACACAAAATCATTTCCAACTGCAACAAGATTTTCATCTCCCATTTCTGGCATGCATTACATACCCATACTGGAGTCAAACCCCACATATCCTTGGCTTTCTACCCTCAGAGTGATGGAGCCAGTGAGCATACTAACTGTACTGTTATCCAATGCTTGCACTATCATGTTGATTGCATGCAACATGGCTGGGTGCATGCCTTACCCCACATCTGTTTTGATGCCATGTCTGCTAAGAGCGGCCTATTGGGCAGTCTTAGGGAAAGTCTATAATGTTACTCCTGGTAACCAAAGCTTGGATCTGAGTTTGATGCACGTAATAGAGGTTCCTGATGACGATGAAGATCGGGATTGACGATATGGTTATGAGGATGATTCCACCAATAACGATACGAGGATCCAGAGTGACAAGTGTAGGATGTCTTAGCGACGTTTAGTGACTTAGAGTTCTTAGACTTAGTTCTGAGAGAGTGAAGTGAGATTGTAACGAGCTTAGGTCAAGCGCAGTGTAAGGAGAATCCCTAGATTGCGAAGTTGACAAGACTGGGGTTTAAGACCGCCAGTTCGTCAACTATTTATACAAAACTAACGATCTAACTATAGTAAAGTTGTGCAGTAAAGCGCAGTAAGTAAACGAAAGTGCGCAGTAATGCGCAGTAAGTACGTGTCCATGTGATGTAAGTGGTTCAGCCACAAGCGCAAAATGAACATGAGATAAACAAATGTAAATAAAGACGAGAAAGGGGAGTCCTTGCTAATTGTATAGTAATAGTCCTTAGCAAGTAAATGTTATAATAAATAAAGAAAGATAAAGAGAAAAAGATAAGTCTTAATATAGTACTTGGAGCTATGCTCACACTTAAGTATGTAAATACTTAAGTACTATAAAAGAGAAAAGAAAGGGATAAGTCCTTACTAAGTAAAGTGGAGCTAAGCTCACACTTGTAGTAATAATACTACACTTTACTAGTAAGTAAGATAAAGGAAAAAGAAAAAAGAAAAAAAGAAATGCGTTACGAGGTGCCAAAGCAAGTGCCTCATAACAATGTCAACCATCAATACATCCATGGGCTACACCCCTTTCTGCCTCCACCTCAGATGTGAACCTCAATGAATCCCAGCCTTCCCTTCTGCCACCAACTCACCTCCCTGCCAGTGTCACAAGGCACTTGCTTTGGCACCTCATAACAGTTTTTCATTTTCATTTCATTTTCATTTTCTTCTTGATACATCTTACTTACTATAAGTGTAGTATTAACTACAGCTGTGAGCTTAGCTCTAACATATAGTAAGGACTCTATCTCTCTCCTTTTTAGTCCTTTAGTATTTACATACTAGAGTGTGAGCTTAGCTCCAAGTACTATAAAGGACTTCTCTTCTCTTTTTATCTTTCTTTATTTATTTACATTTACTTGCTAAGGACTATTACTATACAATTAGCATGGGCTCACTTTATCTCATCATTATTTATCTTTGTTTACCTCTGGTTCATTTTGTGCTCATGGCTACTTGTAGTTTACTATAGATGCAACTGGATCACATGATCTTGTTGATTGCTGCACAATGATCAGTGATCAATGAACATTAATTACTTGTACTATCTTTAGGATTCTGGTTTTGTATAAGTAGTTGAAAGACTTAAACCCTAGTCTTGTCAACTTCACAATCTGGAGATTCTCCTACACTGCATCTGACCTAAGCTTGCTCTCAGCTCATCTAAACCTTAAGAACTAAGTCTAAGATCTCTAAATCACTCTAAGCATCACTAAAGACATCCTAAACTCATCACTCTAGATCCTTGTTTAGTCATCAGTGGTATCATCCTCATCATTATTTCATTGATCCCTCTCTTCATCATCAGGAACATTTACTACACTATTCAAGCACATAACAACTATCTTGTTACCAGGGGTATAGTTATCACAAAGTTTCCCTAAGACCATCCAATAGGCCACTCATAGCAGCCAGCCTCTTTCCTACAACAGCTTGACCTTGACCTTGCTCACTGTTGGAGTTAAGGTCAAATGCCTGACCCTGTACATGTGCTACTACACTTTGTAACAGAGCTACAATACTTTTGTAGCAGAGTTACAACTCTACAGTAGTCATGACAGCTCCACATCATGCCATTAGCACTTCACTTAGACAAGGCCTGGTAGCTCAGTGGTTAGAGCACCCACCCAGAGTAAGGAGGTCCTTGGTTCAAACCCAAGCCAAGTCACTATTTTGGCAATTGTGCATTCTAACACTCACATGCATGACAACCTCCTCACCAAAAAACTTGCCCAAGCTGACTTTGTGAATGTTTCTTGTGGTCCAGAACCCCACTATCAAGTCAGTGATTGCATCCTGCTCTCCACAGATGCAAATACCAAGCACAGGACCCCACCCACATTGCCAAGTTCATGCCACACTACAATGGCCCCTACACTATCCTCATCACACACCCTGGGACAAGTTCCTACACCCTTGATATACTGTAAGACCTGCAAGCAGGCTACTGACAATCTTGGACATATGATCTATATTACTTACTTACTTTACAGCCACATGCTGGAACAATCTGGCAATGCATAGTACAATGTGACTATAACATACTATACTACACCTACACAAACACTGCCAAGGAGACAGAGCTCCAAGATGGAGCAACATACATATACAACTACTGTATTTAAGGAGGCAGGGGTGTGCCCCTCCCCTCCAGCTACTTTCCAGCCATTATTGCTAAGAGTGGCCTATTGGACAGTCTTAGGGAAGGTCTGATACAATTATACCCCTGGTAACAAGGTAGTGGGTACATGCTTGATAGATGTAGTAACCATTCCTGATGACAACAAAGAGAGGGATCAATGAGATAGTGATGAGGATGATACCACTAATGACTAATTGAGGATCCAGAGTGACAAGTTTAGGATGTCTTAGCAATGCTTAGAGTGACTTAGAGATCTTAGACTTAGTACTTAGAGTGAAGCAAGGTTGTAGTGAGCTTAGATCAAGTGCAGTTTAGGAGAATCCCTAGATTGTGAAGTTGACAAGACTGGGGTTTAAGACCACCAGTCTTTCAACTACTTATACAAAACCAGAGTCCTAAAGATAGTACAGTAAATAAGGCTCATGAATCAACAATGATTGCACAGCAATTGATGAAGTCACATGACCTGAGACACATCTGTGAGTATAGTAAGTGGCTCAGCCACAAGTGCAAACTGAACAAGAGGTAAACAGAGATAAACAAAGGTGAGAAAGAGAAGTCCTTGCTAATTGTATAGTGATAGTCCTTAGCAAGTAAATGTAAACAAATAAAGAAAGATAAAAGAGAAATGGATAAATCTTTATAGTACTTGGAGCTAAGCTCACTGCTGTAGTTAATACTATGCTTATAGTCAGTAAGGTATAAGAAAATAGAAAAGGAAAAACAAGACAAAACCTTTATGAGGTGCCAAAGCAAGTGCCTTGTAACAATTATGAGCACAAGCTACCAGTCAAGTCATGCAGATTCTACACTACACAGAGCCTGCTGCTATCACAGTTTATGCAGCTTAGTATCATCTTCATCTCCCCATTACATGTTCTAGTCTGAGAACCTGCTGCTCTGGTCTTACACATCTATCTGACCACCTATATACCTCAAACTCACACAGAAGCCAACTACCTTCTGTACAATACCTCTTCACACTAATATTTTCCCCACATTTCATTCTAGCCAACTGTGTCCCTTTATAGAAGCTACACATGACTCCAACACCACTAACACACTCCCACAACCCAGCCCTGACACTGCAGGCAAGCATGAGATTGATGCTATAGTTGATGAATTGCAGCCACAGTCATGAACATCAATACTAGGGCTGCCAACCATACCATATATGGCTATGGCCATATACATTACAGTACATGTATGGCTACCCTCTGCACCATCACCCATACCATATGCCTTCATTTCAAAGCCTCTGACAGTATGGTACAGTATACAAGATGGCTGTAATATCCAGGTAGTACAGGGACTCAATATGGTCTAGTTAAATTGAATAATATATTCACAACTCAACTATCTACTGGTTGACTCAGTGCTTCCAGGTTGGCCCATAAGTACATCAGCATCATAGTACCACACATGTTCTGGTTCAGTAGGACTAGTAGAAAGTGCATTAGAAGAGTTAGGCATGAATTTGAAGAGGAATTATTGAATGAAGTGTAAACAAAAAATGCAGCCCTCTTATGCAGTTGAGTATTTTCAAATTCTACAGCTGGTTGGCAAGCAAAAATTTATATTTGAAATGGTACTATGGTATCTTAATGGTAGCCCTTCATCAAGAGTGGTGAGAGTATTTGAAATGGTACTATGGTAGATTGATGGTAGCCCTTTGTTGAGTAGCAAGAGTATTTGAAATGGTACCATGGTAGCTTGATGGCAGCATATCCAAATCCAAGACAGGAGAGACACAAAGTCTGACTCCTGATTCGGATCCATGCTATCAATACTGACAGATGCATGATGCATATTTGAGGTCAGCAGAGTGTTGATATTGATTGATTGCCTTACAGTTGAACTGAAGGTTAAGCTTCCAGAGTTCAAACTGTAAACTGACTAGCATATGGCCCATATATATGGCTTGACAGCATTGCTTATATGGTATGGCATGGGTATCTTACCATACTGGCAACCGTACCATCTTAGACCTGCCTCACAACCCTGATGGTACAGTATGGGATACCATATTACAGTAGCCATATACTGTACATGTATGGGTATGGTCAGCAGCCCTAATCAATACCTTGTCCATTGGAAAGGATGGGGTGATGAAAACCTTCATTGGCACCATGGCCATGACCTCACCAACACAGCCATCCTCCATGCCTGGGCCTCTCAACACATACCAACCTTCATTTAGCTTTGTTTTCCCCATGCTCATTTTTCCTACCTGCCATCCTTTCTTTATGCTAAGGGGGAGTGTAACCCTGCAGCTTACTCACCACATACATCCACCAAACACCTATCCAATCCACTGATAATCACAGGCCATGTGTGCAAGAGGAACTAGAATAGTTCTTATTTTACACAAAGGCATCACTGTCTACTTATAATATCTGTAGTGGTGCATGGATCAAGGAAGCATATACAGGAAGGCATGTGAGTATGTATATGTATGTGTATAGTTGTGTGTGTGTGTGTGTGTACAGTAGGGAGCCAGAAAAGGAAGGAGTCCATTAGTAAGCCTAGAATCACATCAACATCCACCCCCTACATATGTCAGAGCTACCTATGTCAGGATATCACATGCCCCTAGACATCATCACATTACTATATCTCCCACCATCTGCCTCATGCATTCCATCTCTCGTCAAAGGCCACTAAACAACCACAGAACAGATTATCAGATCCCTATCTTCTTCTCCTCTGTATTCCTACCTACCATCAGTTTTCTATCATTTGAGATACAGACAGTTGTCCAGTTTAGTTGCCTTCATCCGATCTCGTCTCCTTTGAATGTTCCACATACAAGCACACTTCCAATGAGCTAATATAGAACTTGAGATAAAACTAGTCTAAACAAACAAGGAAAAAGGAGTAAATGGGTGGTAGATGGAAAAGATGAAGAGCTGCAACTAACACCCATGAACGACAAACCGTAGTCAACAATATCGATATAACCCTTCTAGATGTTATTCGAAAGTAACGTACTCGAAATCGAACTAGCGACAATATTGTATGTGACCAGTGTTGGAGAAAGTAAACAGCCTACAAGTGTGTCTACAAACCGGAATTTGCATTTTCAAACCACTTCTTGAATCAAAGTGCCACGGGTCGATGAGGATCCATCACCAACAGAACCCTATCGTGAAATTCTTGTCGAATGTTGGATCCACACAGTCTGTATGTTAGTGGGAACCAGGACACTCAACGGTCGCCTTTTCGTCTGACAAGCTAGATCCAACTGTCCTCTCGCGACCTCAATGACGAGGTAGGCAATTGGTCGTCCGTGGCACATAGCGGGTATGGGGAAGGTGCCGTGGTCGGTGAGGATCGAAGGAGAAGAATGTGGTGCGATGCGAGGTGTCGAATTTCAAAGAGCAAGTGGACCTGCTTAGCTGATATTGCTGATGTTACGTCCCAAACACCATACCGGACTGTTTACTCGTCAGCAGCCGTCCCCGTCCGCACCCAGGCGAGGCTGTTGGGACCGACAGAAGGCTATGTCGCACAATAACTTTTTCGGTTTGGACTGCTGGATGCTATCGCAGGTGAAAGTGTCCCAGAAACACGATCAGGTCATTCTGTGGAGAAAAAGCCATGCGACCTGCAGGTGAACATATCGAATTATTTGATTTCCACGCACGGGTGCGGCTGCCCACGTCCCAGAGCTCGACTGAACTCCGACCAGACGTAATTACATGCCTACTGGCTGAGCGAAATGAGACAGACGCTAAAACCTCCGCCAGCGCACCCGAGCCTGATATAGAGCTGACCCGACTGCAAGCTGAAGATACGGACGTCGCCACACCGCATATACTTGTTGTCCAGGGAAATCACCATGGCTCGAAATGATGACCCATCGCAGAACGTCTGAACCAGCTTGTTCGACCAAGCCTCGATAGTTCCATCAGAGGAGCTGGTGGAAAATATGGTTCCGAGAGAGGGCAAGGCAAGCGGGTGGTAAGGGGTCCTTGTGTAGCGACTGCGCGACACTCAGATCCCACAAATGTATGGTCTTGTCCGCAGATGCCATCGCTAGAAGCCACCTGGTGGGAGAAAACTGGACTGCATTAACCGCATGTCATGGGTTTGCTTCCCAGTCTGAGGATCCTAGAACTGCTGGGAAGGCCAGGTGTGCTGAGTCCAGCAGCAAAGTCCCAAGGCGTTGGATATGACCGATGGTCTATTGGGTTCTCCCGCACTGGGCAATGATGCCGTAAACTTCTTGTCCGACGTCATGGAAATTATGCTGCTTGATGTAGGAACCTGAATTCACTTCAAAGACTGTTATGGACATGCTCTTCCCAGTCTCCAGACGCGATAC
This sequence comes from Albatrellus ellisii, assembly GCA_003314395.1. Classification (NCBI taxonomy): domain Eukaryota; kingdom Fungi; phylum Basidiomycota; class Agaricomycetes; order Russulales; family Albatrellaceae; genus Albatrellus; species Albatrellus ellisii. The sequence continues at coordinate 9,902 of QLPN01022512.1, forward strand.
ATAAACCATCTGCTGAGAATGCGGCACGCTGAACACAGTCAGTCCGAGTGTCCGGTACACACGTCAACTTGTACATAAGTATCTACATTCCAGTTAGATCTGATGAACCTGAGGCAATGCACATCCCATGGGGAGTACTAGTCTGGTGTTGCTGCACTCGGCGTTATCCCTCGAGCAGAAAAAGGATGCACCGAGCTCATGAGTTCTATCGAAGTGATCGGCGACGCTTTGAGCAACGGTAGACTTGCCCGTTCCTGCCACGCCATCCAGCCAGAAGACCTTGTCGATTCCCTTCCATGTCGATGGAAGGGAATCGGCAAAGTCTCGCCCGTCTGGAGGATCTCTCCCCCACCAGTAATATATGGTATTGAGGATCTCCGTCCTGGTATTTTTCCTGCCTTACTCTCAATCACGCAGCGCGTGCATGTGCAACATCGATCTACCCTGTCTGTGCTTCAGTCAACCTGACACGAATGTAGGAATAGATCACCTACGACGATTGACCACCTATATACTTTGTCAACCTTTCTGTACAATATCCAGAGAGAATAAGGACACCGCACTCGTAACAAAATATACATAGTCTGACGTGTTACCTCTGCATTACCTGACTGGCCTCCGTCGTGTTGTCAAGACCTCCGCGAATTTCCACTCAGGTTTCCTGCACGCACATTTGAAAATGACCATGTACTCCGACACACCTCTATTCTGTCCTATGTCATCACTAGTCTCAGCCTGTTGCGAGCGATCAGGAGCAGCGCAAGTGGCTGACAAAAACGAGGTTGCCTACCAAGAAGTCGCGTACTGCTTGAGCATCTGCACACATTCCGCTACTTGAGATACGTCGTTATCTGTTTGAAGAACGCGAGCGAGCATCCGTTGTTATTTGGAGAAGCTGTTGTATCATTGATAGAACTGTTATACCGCGTGATCATTAGATACGACTGGCGAGGACACGCAGGGAATGAGAGTAAGGTGACCTAGACAATCTGTCTACGCGCCGACGGAGCACGGGCAGACACGAACCCGCGTTCTGTAGCGGGCCCTCGAGCACTGCGATGAGCTTGGAGAAATCCGTCGTCAACTTGGCGGCGTCGCCTTTAGTCTGGGTTATTTTCTGTGTCACATGGTGGGTGGTAGGTGGGGTGTCACGGGGCTAGAGAGAGACAGTACCGCACCTCGACTATCTCGAACACCTTCAGAAGGCCACTTGCTGCAGACTGCAGAGGGGCAAAGGTGGTGGATGCTTGGATAACAGCTTGTAAAACTGGAATAAGAGCTGAAGGACGTGTGGTTCCCGCCTCCTCATCAGGGGTGACATGGGCAGCGTCGCGTGTTGCCTCCACCTCTGCACTGGAGAGGGTGTGCACGGCCTCACCTGTAGCCTCTACCGCCAGGTGGACGGCAGTCTCAGTGTTTCCAGGACCTCTGTGCATTTCCATTTGGATATCCTGTGTGCAGAAAGTCAACAAACGTATGAGGACAACCATATGCACCGACGCACCTCCACTCTACTCTATCCGCACTATACTCTCCACCTGCGGCAGCGCTCAGACATAGCCCAAATCGTCGACGTAGGCAGAAGTTATCCACAGACTGCTTGAACTTCTGTAGACAGGCCACCACTTCAACGATGTGTTTGTTTGTGCGGAAAACGCGAATGGGCTTCCGCCGCCGCTCGATCCGCTGGAGGTTGTCCATCGCTTTGATGAACGAGCCGTACGTTCCGCGCGGGTATTAGACAAAACACGGCAGGGAAAAAAGAGAATGTACCTAGCCAGGTTTTCTACCTCCTGACGGAGTGTGGGCGGACATCCTTCAGCATTTTGAAGTGAGCCCTGAAGCACGGTTACAAGATCGGAGAATGCCTTGTTCAATTTGGTGATGCCGTCTACATTCCGAGCGGCTTTCTGTCCGGCAAGAATCAACGGCCATTGGGATACTGCAGGACTGGGAGAAGAGCCCCACCTCGACTTTGTCCGTAACATTAAGAATGCCACCAGTGGCAGACTTGTAGAGGGGAGAAAGTTGATAATGCATGGACAAGGGTTTGTAGAACTGAGGGCCGAAGTGGCGCAAGGACAAGAAAACTCTTGAGCGTCTTGGAGGATTCACGATCAGAGGGAAGTAGGGTCACTTGCCACTTCCGCTGGAGTCACGTGTTTTCCCGATACAGTGCAAGATCTAAGGACGCTTTCTTTTTCCTATTGCTAACTGGTTCTCCTACGTCCCATCCGTAGTCTTGCTTTATTTACAAACTGCATGGCTGGCACTCTGGCTTGACCCAATTTTGATGTGGTGTCTATCTCCAGTGTCCCTCTAACGCCCATACATTGGCTCGTCTGTGTCTGCCCTTGTCCCTGACGTCGATCTTGTATTGTGACTTTGGTCCATAAACCTGAAATGGTCGAGAGTGGTCAGGCAGAAAGAGTAAACCTAGTGGCAAACCTGCAATTAGGCCATGCTGATTGATGCTTGTCGTCCTTGCAGTCTCGAAAGGCATCACTTTCTGCTTCCAGCATGTTTTTCTTTTCTTCTCTTTTCTTTTCTTTTCTTTTCTTTTCTTTTCTTTTCTTTGGTTATTATCTGTTGGGGCAAAGCCTGCTCATGTCAGACATGACACGACATCCCCACCGCCCGCCTGGTTACGTCGCCGATGAGGCGTACCCCCGTTGTGTGCAGTAAGCACTCAAATGTAACTGGCGAAGACCAGACATGAATGATGTGTAGAAGGGGAGAGGAAGTACGACAATGCGCAAGTGATGAAGCCTTCAAGCAGTCTTGAGGCTGTTTTGAACCCTAAAGCCCTACCAGCCCCACCCACCTATAACAAGGAACCACCATACTCACGCTGACCGAAATTCAGGAGGCCATGGTAGCAGCTGATATCATGGAAGGAACGAAACAACCACGTTATGTGCAGACTGCAAAGCTACAATCACGCCGCCCGATTCGCACAACAGGCTCATCACCTCCAACCAGTGCAGCAACCGGCTGGCACAGAG
>QLPN01022517.1:0-15679 GCA_003314395.1 Albatrellus ellisii
AAGACATTGTCCCAAAAGCGTATCATGGGTTCAAGTCAGTCTTTGAAAAGGATTCCTTTGATGAACTGCCTCCAAAGCGAATTTGGGATCACGCTATCAAGTTGAAACCAGGAGCGAAGATGCATATGGGAAAGGTGTATAACCTATCCTTTATCGAGCAGCAAGAGTTGGAAAAGTTTGTTGAAGAAAATCTTAGATCGGGACGGATACGTATTTCCAAATCACCAATGGCTTCTCCATTTTTCTTTATCAAAAAGAAGTCAGGCGAATTACGACCAATCCAAGATTATAGACGCCTTAATGAAATAACGATCAAGAATTCCTATCCATTACCGCTTATCTTGGAATTGATCGACAAACTTAAAGGCGCAAGATACTTCACCAAACTCGATATCAGATGGGGATATAACAATGTTCGTATCAAGGAAGGAGATGAATGGAAAGCGGCCTTTATCACCAATAAAGGCCTATACGAACCTCTTGTCATGTTCTTTGGACTTACCAACAGTCCCGCAACGTTCCAAACCATGATGAATCATCTTTTCAGAGAACTCATCGCTAGGGGCAAAGTGGTAGTCTATATGGATGATATCCTTATTTTCACTGCAACAATGGAAGAGCATCGCCGCATAGTCGAAGAAGTCCTCACAATCTTACGTGACAACAAACTCTATTTGAAACTGGAAAAATGCAACTTCAAAAAGATGGAAATTGACTATCTTGGCCTTAAAATATCCTTTGATAAAATCATGATGGACCCTGTCAAAGTCCAAGGGATAGCCGAATGGCCCACCCCAACGTCTGTTACCGAAGTTCGCTCATTTCTGGGATTCACCAATTTCTACCGTTGCTTTATTTGAGGATTCTCCGATATAGCAAAACCCCTAAACACTCTTTTACAAAAAGACAGTAAATGGCACTGGGATCAGGAACAAAAAGACTCATTTGAAAATCTTAAAACAGCATTATGTTCAAAACCTGTTTTAGTTTTCCCTGAACCTGTTACGAGGCACTTGCTTTGGCACCTCGTAACGTTTCTTTTTTTTCTTTTCTTTTTTATTTTTCTTACTTACTGGTAAAGAGTAGTATTATTACTACAAGTGTGAGCTTAGCTCCACTTTACTTAGTAAGGACTTATCTTTTCTTTCCTCTTTTATAGTACTTAAGTATTTACATACTTAAGTGTGAGCATAGCTCCAGGTACTATATAAGACTTACCTTTTTCTCTTTATCTTTCTTCCTATTTATTATAACATTTACTTGCTAAGGACTATTACTATACAATTAGCAAGGACTCTCCTTTCTCGTCCTTATTTACCTTTGTTTATCTCTAGTTCATTTCGCGTTTGTGGCTGAGCCACTTATATCACATGGACGCATCTTTACTGCGCATTACTGCGCATTATTGTTTACTTACTGCGCTTTACTGCGCTTTACTGCGCAACTGTACTATAGTTAGATCGCTAGTTTTGTATAAATAGTTGACAAACTGGCGGTCTTAAACCCCAGTCTTGTCAACCTCGCAATCTAGGGATTCTCTCTTTGTTGCGCTTGATCTAAGCTCGTCAACCACTCGCTTCACTTCTCTTAAAAACTAAGTCTAAGAACTCTAAAAGCTATTAAGACGTCTTACACTAAGTCACACTGGATCCTCGTATCGTTATCGGTGGAATCATCCTCATAACCATATCATTAATCCCACTCTTCATCGTCATCCGGAACCTCTATTACGTTCATCAAATCAACGTTCAAACTTTGGTTACCAGGAGTAACATATTAGACCTTCCCTAAGACCGTCCATTAGGCCGCTCTTAGCAGAACCCAATCGCCCATACCTTGTAGAAGCAGACAGTTCAGGATATGCTACAGGTGCGGTATTATCGCAGATGAGAGACGACAAAAAATGGCATCCAGTGGCGTATATCAGCAAAGGGTTATCACCGGCTGAGAGGAATTATGACATCTACAACAAAGAGATGTTAGCTGTTATACGTGCACTGGAGCAATGGCGACACTATCTAGAAGGAACAGATAGCACAGTCGAGATCCTTATGGATCACAAAAACCTAGAGTACTTTATGAGTGCCCAGAAACTGAACCGTCACCAGGCCCAATGGTCTCTTTTTCTTTCTAGGTTCAATTTTCATCTTTCCCATAGACCCAGGAAAAGTTCAGCCAAACCTGATCTCCTCTTGAGACGAGCGGATCATAAAGAGGGGGTGGAACATGACAATGAAAATGTCATACTGCTAAAACTGGAATTCTTCACCAAACCAAATCATATACAAGCAGTTTTGACAAACAATATTCCACTCCTTCAAAAGATAGCAGATGAGCAGGAGAAAGATGGAGATGTCAAGATGTGGGTGGAGTTATCGGCAGATGAATGCAAGACAGCTACCATAGCAGGATGGGGACAAAACAAAAAAGGATTACTTATGTACAAGGACAAAATCCTAGTCCCAGACAGCTGTAGAGCAGACGTCGTCAAACAATGTCATGACACCCCAATTGCAGGACATCCGGGACAATGGAGGACACTGGAGATAGTGTCAAGAACGTTCTGGTGGAAAGGAATGGCAGCATACATTGGAAAATATGTCAAAAGTTGCGACATATGTCAAAGGACGAAGACAATCACTCAAAAACCACAAGGGGAATTGACTCCCAATGAAATACCATCTCATCCCTGGCAAATCATTTCAACAGACCTTATCACGCAATTGCCAGATAGTCAGGGATATGATTCAATTTTAGTGGTTGTCGATCGTTTTTCAAAAATGATTCATACCATGGCAACAACATCTGACGTCACTGCTGAAGGAGTAGCACGATTGTTCAGAGATAACATTTGGAAGCATCATGGATTACCCGAAAAGATATTATCTGATCAAGGCCCCCAATTTGCTTCCAAAATGATGAAGGAGTTAAATCGGTTATTGCTAAGAGCGGCCTAATGGACGATCTTAGGGAAGGTCTAATATGTTACTCCTAGTAACCAAGGTTTGGATGTTGGCTTGATGAACATAATAGAGGTTCCGAATGACGATGAAGAGTGGGATTAACAATATGGTTATGAGGATGATTCCGCCGATAACGATATGAGGATCCAGTTTTGACTTAGTGTAAGATGTCTTAATAGCTTTTAGAGTTCTTTAGACTTAGTCAGGAATGAAGCGAGTGGTAGACGAGCTTAGATCAAGCGCAATATCAGGAGAATCCCTAAATTGCGAAGTTGACAAGACTGGGGTTTAAGACCGCCAGTCTGTCAACTATTTATACAAACTGGAGATCTAACTATAGTACAGTTACGCAGTAAAGCGCAGTAACGCGCAGTAAAGTAAACAAATATGCGCAGTAGAGCGCAGTAGTTATGCGTCTGTGATGATAGTGGCTCAGCCACAAGCGCGAAGTGAACTAGATATAAATAAAGGTAAACAAGAGCGAGAAAAGGAGAGTTCTTGCTAATTGTATAGTGATAGTCCTTAGCAAGTAAATGTTATAATAAATAAAAGAAAGATAAAGAAAAAAGGATAGGTCTAATATAGTACCTGGAGCTATGCTCACACTTAAGTATGTAAATACTTAAGTACTATAAAAGAGAAAAGAAAATATGAGAGTCCTTACTAAGTAAAGTGGAGCTAAGCTCACACTTGTAGTAATAATACTACACTTTACTATAGTAAGTAAGGTAAAAGAAAAAGAAAAAGAAAAAGAAAAAACCGTTACGAGGTGCCAAAGCAAGTGCCTCGTAACAGTTATTAGGCATTAAAACAGCCTTATCCACAGCCTACCATCCACAAACAGATGGTCAAACAGAGAGGATTAATCAAGAAATTGAGCAATACCTCCGTATATTTGTAGATCATCAACAATCAGACTGGATGAATTGGTTACCAATGGCTGAATTCTGTTACAATAACAGAGTTAATGCCTCTACCAAATACTCCCCTTTCATGTTAAACTCTGGACAAAATCCACATATGGGATTCAAACTGGGCAAGACATCCACTATTGATTCGGTAGAAAATTTTGTTGAAGGGTTGAAGAGGATGAGGGAAGATGCAGAATCAGTGTTGAGAAAGGTGGCTGATGACATGAAGAAGTACTATGATGCACACAAAGGAAAAACCCCTCAATATCGCGTTGGAGACAAAGTATGGTTAGATGCATCAAATATACAAACAGGATGACCAACCTGGAAATTGGATCACAAAAGACTTGGCCCATATTCAATTATCAAAGTGCTTTCAAATAATGCATACAAATTAGCACTTCCCAAGTCCATGAAAATACATCCAGTTTTTCATATCGTCAAACTACTACCATATTCTCCAAACGACATCCCAGAACGCATCATAAAATCACCTTTACCACCGATCATCAAGGATAACATTGAACAATACAAAGTTGAAAAGATCTTGAATAGCAGGAAATATTGAGGATATGTTCAATATCTAATCAAATGGAAGAATTACCCAGAAGACGAAAATTCCTGGGAACCAGCATGCGTTATGATCAAGGATGTACCCAAATTGGTCAAAGAATTCCATAATAATCACCCTACAGCTATTCGATCAATTCAACATTGTTCTATTCCAATCAAAAGACTTTCTGAATTAGCCACACTACCCACTCGAGGATCAGAGCACGCTGCTGGCTTAGATCTTTACAGTGCAGAAGAAATTGTCATTCCTGCACATGGTCAAAAACTAGTCAATACTCAAATCTCCTTGGCTATACCAGACAATTGCTATGGACGTATTGCTCCTCGCAGTGGTCTGGCTGTCAAAAACTCTATTCATATCGGAGCAGGAGTAATCGACTCAGACTATCATGGCCCTGTAAAGATCCTATTGATCAATCTCGGTGATGATGACTTTACAGTCAAAGTCAAAGACCGAGTAGCTCAAATGATCTTAGAACACATATCTTTGGCTAAAGTGAAATAGGTTGATTCCTTAGATGATACATCATGGGGAGATAAAGGTTTTGGTTCTACTGGAGTTTCCTTTGCTCATCGAGTCATCTCACCCTAAGAAGGGGGGTATTTGTCAGGATGTACTTATTTTTCTTCTCATTTTACAATTTCTTTTATCCTTATCGCTCAAGATCTACATGATATATCTTATCTCATCTTATCAGATCATCAGTAGATCTTATCGCGATTATCTATGACTCACTTCCATTTAGTCATTGGGCCGTTTACTATACAGATATGACTACAATTCCCACAGACACTTACTGATGCAGTGCAATGCTGCGCATTGCTTACTGATACTTCTCACAGATGCTGCGCATCTTATTTACATACACCTGCCCTACAGTGACAGCACATGGTCTGTGTGCCATTCCCTGTAGTACATAAAGTCTCTCATGTAGTAGATAGTTCTTTAGCTTTATACATCTGAGATATCTGCTATACAGTGTGACTCTTCTAAGGTGTATTGTCTCTCCTGCTCCAATCCCCCTTATCCTTTCAGTTGTGACCTCACTGTCCTAGCGTGCGCCTCACAGACAGTAGAGTTTAACAATAACAACCAATCAGAAAGAGGATGACTGATGTCCACAGTAAGTGTGGGAAGAATTAGTGATACTCTGTGTGAGGCTGACGTTTGCCAGCAAGGTCACACAATGTATAAGAGAGGAGAGAGAGCAAACAAGAGGGATGAGATCATGCTTGTGCAAACAGATATCCCAGATGTATTCAGCTGAAGAGTAACTACGATACAGCTGAAGTATATATAGTAAAAGGAACCTGCGCACAGACCATGCATGTACTCTAGGGCAGGCGTATCATAAAGGAATGTGCAGCATTCCTGTGAATGATCAATAAGCAACTTGCACAGCATCAGTAAGGATGTGCAGCATCTGTGGGAAGCTCTGTAAGCGACTGTGAGAATATGTGTCATATATGTATAGTAATCGGGCCAATGATGAAATGGAAATGAGTCATATATAATCGCGATAAGATCTACTTGATCTGATAAGATATCTTATGTAGATCTTGAGCGATAAGGATAAAAGAAATCATAGAATTAAGAGAAAAATAAACATGTCCTGACACTCTGCAGCAGGTGTGAGAGAGCTGAATGAGCATCTGCAGTAATTGTGAGAAATGAGTCATAACTACTTCATAATTGGGCTGATCAAAGATCAGATGGCATGTGCATCATCAGCTGATAAAGATGAACAAAAGGAATGCATGACCATGGGAATCATTTCAATAGATCAGGAGTGATTGTGAAATCTGTAACGATAGAGGCATAACAAAAATAGGAAAAATATAGAGGGAATAAAGGTGGCCTGACACTATTTATCTGACTACTAGCCTACTTATAGTACTATGGAACACACACAGACCAGGTGCAGTAACTAAGGGCAGGTCAGGAAAGTAGAAAGGTGCAGCAGGCCTGAGAACAGGTGCAGCACATGTGCAGCATGTGTGGGATCCAACCCATGAGGCAGTAAAGACTGTAAGTGATAAGGATTAGATGTAGATCAGATAAGATGGAAAGATAAGATGATCTAATCTTATCTAATATCAAAAGAAAACATTAAAGAAAGTAAAAGAAAAGAAATATAATGGCAAGGAATAAAGTCAGCAGTAGGAGTCTGACACTGCAGTATGTGCATGGGATTCTTGCAGATGATGATTTCTCCTAGCCATGGCCACATAGAGGCCATCCTAAATGTGGCAGGTATGTGTAGACATTGGTGGGTCAACTGGATGCATGTCCTCTAGCTGTCTGCATCCACATCTGCACTGCAGCACTGCAGCAGCTCCTCATCCAGGGCATACATGCCCACAGTGTGCACATGCCATTCTCCTGGATGACAATTTCACCCAGCCACAACCACACAGAGGCAATCCTGCATGTGGCAGGTGCACATAAACACTGGTGGAACAACCTGACATATGCACAGGTATATGGGATTGTGACTGGTGTGGTTCAGAATGTATTTCTTCTGGCTTTTGGATGCCTCTTGGTTCCTGTGCACTAATTATCAGCAACTCTGGCATCACATGGCTAACTATGTTTACACCTGCATGTCCAGGTGATCTCTCAACCCTGCATCCTCCTGAACAAAATATAGTTGTCTCAGTCATATTGTGGTGCATCCAAGCCAATGTGCATCTGCACATGCTACATCTAGAACTAATGCTGTTATGAGGCACTTGCTTTGGCACCTTGTAATGTTTTTCTTTTTCTTTTTTTATATCTTACTTACTATAAACATAGTATTAACTACAGCTGTGAGCTTAGCTCCAAGTACTTCAAAGACTTATCCTTTTCTTTATCTTTCTTTATTTATTCACATTTTACTTGCTAAGGACTACTATTATACAATTAGCAAGGACTCATCTTATCTTGTCTTTGTTTATCTTTGTTTACCTCTCATTCACTTTGTGCTTGTGGCTGAGCCACTCACTTATTTATGGATGTGTCTCAGGTCATGTGACTTCATTGATTACTGTGCAATCATCATTGATCCATGGACCTTATTTACTTGTACTATCTTTAGAGCTCTGGTTTTGTATAAGTAGTTGAAATACTGGTGGTCTTAAAACCCAGTCTTGTCAACTTTGCAATCTAGGGATTCTCCTATACTGCACTTGACCTAAGCTCATTACAAACTCACTTCACTCTAAGCATTGCTAAGACATTCTAAACTCATCACTCTGGATCCTCATTTAGTCATCAGTGGTATCATCCTCATCACTATCTCATTGATCCCTCTCTTCATTGTCATCAGGAATGGTTACTACACCTATCAAGTGCATATCCATTACCTTGTTACCAGGGGTATTGTTATAACAGACCTTCCCTAAGACTGTCCAATAGGTCACTCTTAGCAAATGCTGCTCTAGGCATCTCTTTCAAAACACAAGCTTTTTACTGTGTTTATCACATGGTATCTTTGCCTTCTATGGGCACCATACATCTCACTGTACAACTCCATTGTGAATATATTCTTCATAACCAGCAGTTGCTATATCCTTTACCTTATGAGGCTCAAGTTCTGGTGTGTGCTGCTGTTCTTTGCCTTCTTACCCTGTAAAGCTGCTCATGCCTCACTAGACCAATGCATGACCTTTCCATTGACACCTTCCATGTTGAGTAAGTGTATCTGCACCACACTGTGCCTGTGTGTGCCCCATGTCAAGTATATCAATATATCTATGGGCAGAAGCAGCTGGCAATGTGTGCAATCTCATATTACCACCTCAAATGAAAAGTGACATATAAAGCAAAGTTAAGGAATGTGACAAGTTGTATGTGGGATTGCCAGTGTCAATTAGGTTGTGTGTTGTGTCATTCACATGGATAGACAATGACAAGGACAGGCAGGCATGGGGCACACAAACCACAAGGATGTTGCACATGATGTGCTGCCCAATATGCACATGGCCTTGTGCTTCATGTATGCATGTGCCATATACAAGGCATTCAACACTGCATTTATGCATGCACTGTGTGCAAGGCACTTGATGCCAAGCCATGATGTGTAAACTCATTATACTCTCTGCAGCCAGGCTGCTGATGACTGTTGCAATACACTTTGGCCTCAGCCATACTCTGATACTATGTAATGTATGACTGTCTCTACCACATGAAAGGAGGCTAGGGTATTCCCCATCCTTGCATCTCATCACTCAGTACCTGTTTTGTATGCAGATTGACAATAATCTTACTCTGTTTTCATCCTCTCCTTCATGCTTGATGGCTGGAGCCCCTTGGTTGTGCCTTTTCCTTTCTCATCCTCTCATTCTTCAATCTTGAACTCACATGGACATGGACATAGGTACAAGAAGTGGATGCACACACAAATGCTTTGGCAGTGTTGATACCATATTCTTTCCCCTTTTTCTCTTTAACTTTCCCATTGCTATGATATACATGCACTGCACCAAAATCATATCTTTTATTTTTTTCAATACTATGGCATTGATAGATGATCATTTGGCAGGTGCAATGTTCATGAGATGATGGACAGGGACATGGATGAGCAGTGATTATCAGGGGTACAATGTACCTCCACAGGTTTTAGCCATGGGTCTATGGGCTTTCCAGTCTACAATAATAACTGTACAGTTGATGTTTCTGTTTTGCCTCTTTATTGTCACAGTTCAAGAGGTTTTTTTTTTGCTTTCCTTCTATTTATAATTTACATGAGTGTGCATATGCTGCACTTATTGTGGTGTGTGAAGGGTGGGCATGTAGTATGTAATTGGAATTGGTCTGTAAATAGATAGACTATTCTCTGTTGCAACAACCTATTGGTACTGTCACAGACAATATCCTATTACTCAATGTTGCAAGGCAACAGGTGTTTACATTAGTCTATATAATCATGGGACTAGGAATGGGGACACATGGTTTTTTAATGTCCACTACTCTGCTATGATTAGTTGTCCCATGCATACATGGCAGCCTGGCAGTGTAATGCAGAATTCCTGCACATGGATGGCAGCACTGCAGTGCAGTGCATAGTGCAGCACATCAAGGCAGCTTCATCATGATGAAGTTAAGGTCAAATACCTGACCCTGTACATGAGCTACTACACTTTTGTAGCAGAGCTACCACTCTACAGTAGTCTCTGAGGTACAGCTTCACATTGTGCTATTAGCATTTCACTTAACCAAGGCCTGGTAGCTCAGTGGTTAGAGCACCCACCTGGGGTAAGGGAGGTCCATGGTTTGAACCCAAGCCAAGTCACTATTTTGGCAATTGTGCTTCTAACAGGTTATGAGCCCTGCAGGCATGTTCTTCCTTTTTATGGCATTCACACCCAGACACAAGCAGTTACTCATAACCATTGTTCTTGTCCAACTCTTCACCAATATCCATTATGCTGCAGCCAAAGGACCCAAACTCAATATCCCCAAACTTGAAGGACAGTCAAATTACAAAGCCTGGGCCCAGATTACACAAGTTGCACTCACCATTGTTGGAGTCTGGAGCTTTATAGAATCTAGTAGACCTGAACCAGAAATACAAAAAGATGAGCATCCAGCAACCTCAACTCAAGGTGGTGTGGACTGAAGAAACTACAACCAACAAAAAGGAGATGGCAGAATGGGATACAGGTGACAACATGACTTGCTCATATATTATCTACTATGCAGGAGACACTGATGAGCATCACACACATATAGCATCAGAAAATGACCATCAGTGACATCAGGTGAATACAGCAACATTAATGCACCACATGCAACAATCATCCACAGCCACATCAATTGTACTATTGCTTTGGTGTCAGAGCAGGGGACTAGGCTCAGCTGACAAGGAGCAGGACTGATAGGACATATAGGCCAAAGCTTGGTTGAGGCCTGCCAAAGTAACCATGGAGTCATGGGTTGTGAAGTCAGCATGTGGTACAATTGGCACTTTTCCTTATTTGCCCATCCTTGATAGTATGATACTTTATTCATTTTACTTTATTCACATCTGGACCCCACCTCATTTCAAATTATCCATATGATTGACCCTGCATTGTAGATTTTCTGTTTTGTTTTGTTGTGCTCCAGTCTTGGAGCTAGACTTGTATCTAGATGGCTCATTGCCTGCCAGAACAGATAGATCCCCCCCTGAGCTTTGCCCCTCCTCTCCCATCCAAGTCTCAAGGCAAAAATGCACTGTCCTCTCCTACCCCTCTGCATCTGAGTCATCAAGAAAGTGTGTGCACCCTGTAGGTCATGTTAGCTGTGTGCATATCACATTTCATTGTTGTGTTGTGTTGCATTGCATCTGTGTTGAGTTTTATTGCATCACATCTATTATTGCATTTATCTGTGTTGCATTTATTCCCCTCTACATTTGTTCAACATCCTATCTTCCCCTCTCTTTATCACCACACATTTACTTATCATTGCACTTTTGTGTCACATCATTACTTCCCCAAAAACCCTACATCCTACAGTGTCTAGAGGATCTTACAACTCATAACCCTCAGACTTGTTGTGGTTGTGGCTGTGTTTCCTGCTCACCCTACCACAGCACCTATCAATATGGCTTCTCATCTCCTCACTCTTGGAGATCATGACTTATCTTAGGGTGCTGGACATACTTCCATATCCTTATCTTTACAGTCCAGGCTCCTCTCTAACTCTATTTGGCCTTTACTATATCTTCTTTACCTTGTCTTTGTCTCACCTCAGCACTTCTGCATGTGCTGAGGTGAGTATCTCTTCTACTCTCTGAGTTCTCTTCTGACATACCTGCTATATGCAGCTCTCTCTTTCTTCTGTGTACCCTCTACCCTCTGGTACACATCTTCTCTAGCTGTCTCTCTAGCCCTCTGGACTGTTGTCCTCTTGGCTCTTTTATCTCCACCTGGGCTCACAAGCCTATCTCTACACAATGATGTTCAACCTGCTGTTTGCCACTTTGCCCATGTTTCAATAAAAAGAGTCTGATGTCAATATCAACAACAAGACTTCCACATACCTCATCTTATTCAGGCTCCCAGAAACCTGGAGCCAAATGGTGTCATCCATTCTTGGTTCAACTACCTCTGAAATGCTCACCACATCTATTATCAAATCTCAAATTCTTGATGAAGAAGCATGTCTTGCATCCAACTCTTCCCTGTCCACTTTGTGTGCACAAACAGCACCATGCAAACATACACACAGCAAGTTCAAATGCACACACTGCAGTGGCACATCTCATTCAGTCAATTACTGCTGGAAACCTCACCTGGAACTTGAACAGAAGAAAGGAGGAGGGACAGGAGGAGGAGGAGCTAAGGTTTCTGCTGCTGTTGAGTCATCTATGTGTCAAATTGTGACTTGTGGATTAGATAGGAGCACTACAAACACCACACTAAGTGGGGGACTAGAGTCCAAGATGAGCAACTAAAGAAAGAAGCTGTGCCACCCAGAATTCTCTCATATTACATGTAACTGAGTATGAACCATAACTATGTGTACCATATATGTGTGGATTTAGAACATAGATGCATGATCACAAATGGAGATATAAGTAAATGTAAGTAAGAAGCTGGAAATGCAAAATAGAGAAATAAGAAGAGAGTTGATGAAGAACCTTATAATAACAACTATGTCATCATCATCCACCATTACTTCCCCTGCAGCTGCTGCTACTGCCCTAAAAGCAGCCTATTGGATGGTCTTAGGGTTCTGTTAAAGTGCTCCTGGTAACTGTTATGAGGCACTTGCTTTGGCACCTTGTAACATGTTTCTTTTTTCTTTTTTTCTTTTTCTTTATCTTACTTACTATAAGTGTAGTATTAACTACAGTAGTTGAGCATGGCTCCTACTTATAGTAAGGACTCTATCCTTTTCCTTTATAGTACTACAGTATTTATATACTGAAGTTGTGAGTTTTACTCCAAGTACTATAAAGCTTCCTTATCTTTTTTTATCTTTATTTATTTATTATAACATCTATTTGCTAAGGACTATTACTACACAAATAGCAAGGACTCATCTTATTTTGTCTTTGTTTGTTTTTATTTACCTCTCATTCATTTTGCACCTGTGGCTACATTGTTACTTTAGCTCACTATGGACATGACTTGGTCACATGATCTCATTGATTGCTGCACAATCATCATTGATCAGTGAACCTTACTTGTACTATCTTTAGGATACTCTGTTTTGTATAAGTAGGGACAAGCCTGGTGGTCTTAAACCCCAGTCTTGTCAACTTCACAATCTAGGGATTCTCCTATA
This sequence comes from Albatrellus ellisii, assembly GCA_003314395.1. Lineage (NCBI taxonomy): Eukaryota > Fungi > Basidiomycota > Agaricomycetes > Russulales > Albatrellaceae > Albatrellus > Albatrellus ellisii. The sequence goes on from QLPN01022517.1 coordinate 12,708, forward strand.
CTGCACTTGATCTAAGCTCACTACAACTCAACTAAGTCTAAGATCTCTAAGTCACTCTAAGTGTCACTGAGACATCCTAAACTCATCACTCTGGATCCTCATTTAGTCATTGGTGGTGTCATCCTCATCACTATCTCATTCATTCCACTCTTCATTGTCATCAGGAATATTTACTACACCTATCAAGTGCATACCAATTACCTTGTTACCAGGGGTATAGTTATTGCAAACTTTCCCTAAGACTGTCCAATAGGCTGCTCTTAGCAGTAACAAGATAGTTGTGATAACTGTTCCTGATGATGATGAAGAGTGGAATAAATGAGACAGTGATAAAAATGATAGCTCTGATGACTATATGAGGATCCAGGGTGATGAGTGTAGGATGTCTTAGTGACACTTAGTGACTCAGAGATCTTAGACTTAGTCCTTAGTGTTGGAAATATTCACAGTATTTGTTCAGCTTCACTCTATTTACAATACCATATGTCCCCTTTACATCTTTCTGACACACACCTAAACCCATGTACACTGCTACCACATTCTCATACCACAATCAACAACCCACACTTTACACTCTGCCTGAACCTAGTTCAGTGCACACTACATATACTACACACCCCACCTTCTTACCACTCTAAGATGTCTTGTAGTATGTCTTACCACATATTCCCACTCTGTGGCTTAGCCAGCACCACTACACACCACATTCTCATGTTGCTTGTCTCATTCCTCCTCTGTCACCTTCTTCCTTCCACCACCCAATCAACATTTGTCACCCTCACCATCATCCTTGCCTGCCCAGTCTTGTTTCTACACTTAGGGCCTATGAAGTGAGATGAAGGCAAGCTTAGACCAAGTGCAGTATAGGAGATTGTGAAGCTGATAAGACTGGGGTTTAAGACCACCAGGCTTTCAACTACATATACTAAAGACAAGTTCTAAAGATAGTACCAAACAATAAGGTTCACTGATCAACAATGATTGTGCAGCAATCAATGAGATCATGTGACTTGAGACACATCCATAGTAAGCTAAGTAAATTAGCCACAAGTGTGAGTGAATGAGAGATAAAATAAATAAAGGCTAACAAAGGCAAAATGGAATGAGTCCTTGCCAATGTACACACAGGTTCTGCTAAGAGCAGCCTATTAGATGGTCTTAGGGAAAGTTTGCTATAACTATACCCCTGGTAACAAGGTAGTCTGTGTGCACTTGATATGCATAGTAAATGTGTTGACGTTTGGTTGCTTACTAACTTACTCTTTCCTTTTTCGCCTTACTATTGTACACATACTTCAACTCGCACATACATGGATACACACGTTCGACACCTACGTAGATATGGTCCGTGCTCCACAGTAGTTACTATAAGAAGACTGTAGTGCCATCACACAACAATAAGAACTATCTTAGTTCTCCTCCACACTTATGGCCTGTGTTTCACAGGTTATGGGCCCTGCCCAGGCTATATGCATCTCCCTCATCCTCACTGCAGTACTACTCTTTACACTACTCAATTCACACACATATCTCATACTCGCCTTACTCATCTCACATCTCACCACTCCCTCCTACACTGCCTCCATTCCTAAAATCAACATCACTTTGGAAGGTGCGGAAAACTACAAGCAATGGGCAAATATCGTAAAGTCTGCCCTCATCATCATGGGTATCTGGTATACCATCTCCAAAGCACCCATCACCCCCATTACCTCCACTGAAAACGTCGAAGGCAGTATGCCCATTATCACTGTCACAAATGCTGAACAGATCGAAAACTGGGAACACGACAATGATGTTGCAAAGGCTGTCATAGCGATGCACTGTGGTACACAACCTGCGGCAATGGTCACCAGAGACTCCATGAGTGCACGACGAGCCTGGGAAGGACTGAAAGAAGTATACAGAAAACAAACTGTCATCACCACGTTTGTTGATTTCCAAGCTCTCTTCACCAGCAAGTTCGATGTCAATACCCCTCTCACACCACAAATCGACGCCCTCATCATCGTGCAAGATCACCTAGTCGCATCAGGAGCTGAAGTCAGTGAACAAAATATGTGTTTCTTACTCTTACATGCTCTTCCTCCATCATGGAGTTCCTTCTCCTCTGCTCTCCTTGCCTCCTCCAACCTCGCCCACCTCGCAATCGGGAACATCTGTGGATGCATCCTAGATGAGGAAGCCCACACAAAACCCTGCTTGACACTGGCAGCCTTCACAACTGACCACAGCAACAGTGGGCACCGTAACAGGTCTTTCTGTTCCCATTGCAAACACCATAACCATACGGTCAACACCTGTTGGGCCCTACATGGCATGCCCACAGACGTCAAAGCTCGGTTGGATAAGCGGGACAAAGAGTGGAATAAAGGGGTGGGATCTGACATACCTAGCTCTATAAACACCATGTCTGCCACACCTGTCTCTGATAACATCAACACTTGCTACTATGACAGGGGACTCTGGATGCTTGACTCTGGATGCACAGATCACATCTCGCCACACAAAGAGGACTTCACCATATATTCAGACACTCCACAGCGATCAGTGGCAGTTGGCAACAGGTCGTTGATTCCCTGTCTTGGACTCAGTACCTGCTTGCAAAGACACATGCTCCCTGATGGCTCTGTTGTCTGACTATCCCTCAGTGGCATTTTGCACATTCCCAGTGCCTCCAGCCATTTCCTCTCAGTCAGCAAACTAGATACCCTTGGCTTCCACGTCTCCTATTTTGACAACCATTGTGAAATCTCTAAAGACGGACACCTCTTCAGTTCTGGTCACCTCACAAATGGCATGTATTGGGTAACTCTATCGCCAGCTTCTTCGCTCCACTCCATGACACGCCCTACACTCCGTACCTGGCACAAACGATTGGGTCATCTATCAGAAGAAGTCATACATCGCATCTCACCAGCACAGCTCACTGGTTTCTCCTTGCCAGCGCCTTCCCCTGCCAATACTCCCTG
>QLPN01022521.1:0-11742 GCA_003314395.1 Albatrellus ellisii
TGGGTGGGAGGGTCAATGGCCTTGAGAAGGGAATACTGTTGCAGGGAGCTCCTGAGGATGAGAGGAGGAGTGGCACACTGCACACCATATAATCAGAGATGTTGTTTCTTGTCCTCATTCTTCAGCATGTAAAAGACATACAAAGGAGTAGTATTACTGGTCAGGCAGAGATACATATTGAGTTGGACATACCAGTGCAGTGGACATATAGGTCAGGAAAGTAAGAGTAGGCATAGAACAACATGAAGAGGTATATTTGAATGAGCCTATCAGCAAAGGCAATTATTTGGTGCCTGCAGATTTCCCACACATTATCAGATGGATGATTGAGACATCGATGGAGGTCTGGTGGCTGAAAAAGGCAGTGTCATTGGGGATGATTAGGTAATTATGCTGGAATGCTCACTGTATAATACAGTCACTAGTGTAAAAACCTGTTGCATTGCAACATTGAGTTATAAAGCACCATCTGTGACAGTATCCATAGTTGTAGCAACAGAAAATAAGAGGTATACATATGCTATTGGTGTGATGGATCAAGCATGGTGGTCTCCTAGGGAAGATTGCTCCATTCAAGGAGGGTGGAATGGCAATGGAGGGTAGAGCTCAGGGAGTATGTTGCATAGGTATGATAGGCATGGTGAAGGCAGCAGGACATGATCAGAAGGGGAGTGTGAGGCTCATGCTTGACAGTGAGGTCACAAGAGTAAGAGGAGGGTTGGCAAAAGGATGAGACAATATTTCTAAGGATGAAGTCATGCTGTATAGGCAGATATCCCAGATGTATAAAGCTAAAGAATACATGCTATAGAAGTGCCCTATATATACTAAAGAGATCGGCGCACAGACCATGTGCTGTCACTATAGGGCAGGCACATGTAAGTAAGATGTGCAGCATCTCTGAGAATCGTCAGTAAGCAATGCACAGCATTGTACAGCATCAATAAGTGACTGTGAGAATATGAGTCATATCTGTACAGTAATAAGTCTGATGTTGAATGTGAATGAGTCATAGATAATTGTGATAAGATCTACAGATGATCTGATGAGATGAGATAAGATATCTCTTGTAGATCTTGAGCAATAAGATTGAAAGAAATTGTAAAGTGATAAGAAAAATAAGTACATCCTGACAACAGCCAGAAGAATATTGAAGATAAGATGTGAATTGATGGTAGATAAGATAGGATCAAGATGCTAAGATGCAGATAATGTGGGGTAGAAGGACAAGAGGATATAGTAGTAAGAACTGCTCAGTGGCATGGTAAACAGATGGATTCCAACAGTTGCAATAGGGAATAAAAGGAAACATTTCTCTATCTATTTACAGACTAATCCCAGTCCACAAACCAACTCCAATTTCCAAACCAATACACCAATCCCAATCACCTACCCATCTGTCCTTTCATCATAAACCCTGTGCCACCACCTAGGAATGGAGAAAGTAGGTGAGCATAATACAACAGTACAATTCAACAGTATAATTTACCAATGCAATACAGAAAACAATCTTGCCTGAACACTTCACTCCCTGCTTTGGTCCTGCTTTTTCTACACCACATTAAATAAGAAAATGGTATGTAGTCTGTTAACAACAAAAGTATTCTGTAAAACCTCCAGATATATCACATTCAAAGTTGATCCTCCCTGGGAACCCTGTTGCATTGCAGCATGGAACAATAGGACATCACCTATGAAAGTATACATAGGTTGTTGCAACAGAAAATAATACCCTATCTATCTACAGACCAACTCCAATTTACAGACCAATCCCAACCTACAGATTAATTCCAATTGCCTCTCCAGCTATAAAGTAAAGACCTATCCTATTGCATTGCAACATTAACTAAAGCAGACATAGTTAAATGAGTTGTAACATTCCTCACCAATGTCCCTGTCCTATCCCTATCCCTGCCCTGTCCCTGTCCCCATCCCTAATGTAAAAACATGTCGTGTTGCAACATCAAGTTATAAGACATCATCTGTGAAAGTATACATAGCATGTTGCAGCATAAATATACTCTATCTATCTACAGATCAAGTCCAATTCCCAGACCAACCCCAACTTACAGACCAATTCCAATTATCTCTCCAGCTGTACAGTATAGACCTGCTGTGTTGCAACATTGACTAAATAAGATACAATTGAATATTTATCTGTGTCATTATACATAAATTGCAACAGACCTTGTCAATGTCCCTGTCCTATCCCTATCCCTATTGATCACCACTGGCTATCAGCCATGAAAACACATACCCATCGAAAACACACACTGTACAGAATCCTGTTGGTTTCCATGTGAGTTTGAGGTATAGTGGTGGTTAGATCAATGTGTATGACCAGGGCAGTGGGCTCATAGACTAGAACATGTAATGGAGAGGTGAAGATGTTATGAAGATGGCATAAACTGTGATAGTGGCAGACTCTGTGTAGTGTAGAATCTGTGTGACTCGACTGGTAGCTCATGCTCATAATGGCTGGAAAGTAGCTGGAGAGGAGGGGTACACCCCTGACTCCTTAAATACCATAGTCACATATGTACATTGCTCCATCTCAAAGCTCTGTCTCCTTGGCAGCATTCACATAGGTGTAGGTATTAGTATAGTATGCTATAGACATTGTATTGTACTACACACTGTCAGACTGTTCTGGCACATGGCTGTAAAGTAAGTAAGTAATCTAGATTGTATGTCCAAGATCATCAGTAGCCTGCTTGCAGGTCTTACAATACCCATAGCAATGATGGAATGCAATAGTATTGTAGGTTACAAATAGATAGATGGACAGAAAAAAATGCCTCTTAAACTGTGAAAGCACAAAGCAAAACAGAAATATCAGCTGTATGGTTACTATTGTAGACTGGAAAACCAATAGACCCATACCCATACCCAGGCATACCCATTGGCAAAGCCTATGCAGGTGCACTGTACTGACAATGATCAGTACTCATACATGTCCCTGTTCATCAGCACAGGAACACTGGACCTGTGTGTAAGGAAAGTAAAAGAGAAAATACTGCCAAAGCATTTAAGTGTAGATGGATAAAAGTAGAAGAAAGACCAACATGATTGTAGAGCCAAAGTACCCAGCCAGCATGCAGGCACAATGATACTCATGAATACAGTAGCATGATTCAATACAGAAAAGACATAGCCTGAACATTCTGCCCAACATATTATTGTTTAAAAAGATGGTATCAATAGAACCTACCAAGAGGTTCGTGAGGTTTGTGAAATGTCAAGATAGAACAAACACTTGTTGCATTGCAACATCAACCAATAAGACATGACTACAATTGTATATATATTGCAACAGACAATAAAAGGAAAGAATGATAGAAGTGGATGAACTGTTGGCACAGCAGTGACACAGGTGCACACTGTGGCACTGCCATGCATGTGCAGGAATTTTGTGCCACACTACTGTGCATGTACTGTGCTGCCATGCATGGTGTGCCACACCAGGGGATGACTTTTTTATAGTGGTGCTTCAGACATGAAAAAACCATGTGTTGCCATTCCTTGTCCCATTATATTATAGATTGATTCACTAATTAACTTTGCACCAAATGAAAGATCCATGCATGATAAAAAAAATAGTAAGATACAACACCCCTTTTTAGGAGTGCCTGCAGAAACAATAGCATGATGAAGTGGTGTGATAATACCAAAGCCAAAAATAACAATAACAAGAAAGAAAACAGCAAAGGGGAAAGCAAAGTGATGACTAGTAAGAACAAGCAAGATGTGTCAGGCCACTATTATTTTTCCTTCATTTTTCCTATATTTCTTATGACTATATGACTATAGATCTTACAATTGCTCCTGATCTATCAAAGCAATTCCCATGGTCATATATTCTATCTGTTCATCTTTATTGGCTGATGACACATATATTGTCCAATCTCCAATTGGCCTGTTCTATCTTTAACCATGATCTATTTTCTCACTCTTACTGTGGATGCTCACCAATCCTTCTCACACCTGCTGTGGAGTATCACTGATCACTCCCACAGTTACTGTGGAGCCTCAGTCAGCACTTATGTGTCCTCTCTATTATTAGACATGACATCATTACTTTACTTTCTCATTCTCCAGCCCTATACTGTACAGCATGGTCTGTGCACTCCCCAGAGTACTATATATATGATAGTTCACTTAGCATATTATCCCCAGTTCTGATCATCTGGGATATCTGCTAACTTTGAAGTGTGATTCATCCTTTCTTTGTTTTAGCCTTTTCTTTAGTTGTTTGGCTTCAATGTTAGTGTTGGCCTCACAAGATGAAAGCAAAAGACAAAAGAAAGGGCTCCTATTACACAGTCACTTCAACCTAACCTCTGAATGAGGATCCGATATCCATGGACTCTCTGTGACAAACCTGCCACAGTGTAACCCCCTGGCTTACCACATCACATACACCTGACCAGACTATGCCATGTCCCACCATCATCACCTATGTCATGCCCCTACATCCACTTACTATGTCAGATTACTTCCCCTGCCCACACCATTATCACATGTTTTTGTCCCTCATCATGCATTCCATCCTCATCTCATACCATATATAAGGACTCAACTATGGTCTCTATAGAGCAGCACCTTTTCTTCCACTCCCTTCCTACCAGTCTCTTTTGCTACTCCTGTATCATCATTAGTTGCCACTATACAGTCAACCATCCTGTTTCACTCTTGGTCCAACATCTTCATGTTCCCATGCCATGCATGGTGTTCCACACAGCCTGTGAACAATTCCTCATTCTTCTCATTGCAACCAACCTAATTTACCACCAATAGGCCAAGAAAAAACACAAAACACTGCCATCCTGCATTGCTTGTCTCAAATGCTGTCCAAGACTACAACAAGGATTCAATACTCTGTAAAGAACCCTAGATTGTATGGCAGGAAGCACAAGTCCTATGTGGGACTCACCTTGAACAGTGTTTGAGGCAAAGATATGTGCAAAGACTTGAACAAAAAGCAATGTAAGACCTGCAAGCAGGCTACTGACAATCTAGGATGTAATATTAGGTTCCTTACACATTTTACAGCTGTGCACTGATGAGCATCACACATGTGTAGCATCAGAAAATGCCACCAGTGACATCAGGCAAATACAATGACAATAATGTGCCACACAATAATCATCCAGTTGCATCAATAGCACATTTACTGTAATAGAGGACTTGGTTTGGCTGACAAGGAGCAGGACTGATAGGATGTATAGGCCAAGGCTTGGTCGAGGCCTACCAAAGTAACCCTGGAGTCACAAGTCATGAAGTCAGCATTTAGTGCAATCAGTACTTTTCCTTTTTCTCTCATCCTTTATAGTATGATACTCTATTTGCTCACATCCAGAATCTGCTAAGAGTGACCTATTGGATGGTCTTAGGGAAGGTTTGTGATAACTATACCCCTGGTAACATGGTAGTTATTATGTGCTTGATAAGCATAGTAAACATTCCTGGTGACAATGAAGAGTGGGATCAATGAGATAGTGATAAGGATGATACCCCCAATGACTAAATAAGGATCCAGAGTGACAATGTCTTAGTGATGCTTAGAGTGACTTAGAGATCTTAGACTTAGTTCTTAGAGGAATGAAGTGAGATTGTAGTGAGCTTAGGTCAAGTGCAGTATAGAAGAATCCCTAGATTGCAAAGTTGACAAGACTGGGGTTTAAGACCACCAGTCTTTCAACTACTTATACAAAACCAGAGTTCTAAAGATAGTACAAGTAGATAAGGTTCATGGATCAATGATGATTGTGCAGCAATCAACAAGATCATGTGACCTGAGACATGTCCATAGTAAGCTAGGGTAAAGAGCCACAAGTGTGAAATGAACAAGAAATAAACAAAGACAAATAAGGATGAAATATCATGAGTCCTTGATAATTGTATAGTGATAGTCCTTAGCAAGCAAATGTGAATATATAAAGAAAGATAAAGAAGCAATAAGCTTTATAGTACTTGGAGTAAAACTCACAACTCAGTATGTAAATACTGTAGTACTATAAAGGAAAAGAGATAGAGTCCTTACTATGAGTAGGAGCTAAGCTCAACAACTGTTGTCAATACAATACTTATAGTAAGTAAAATAAAGAAAGAAAAAATAAGAAATAAAAATAAAATAAAATAAAATAAACATGTTATGAGGTGCCAAAGCAAGTGCCTTGTAACAGACTCCACCCCATTACCAATTGTCCCTATCATTGTTGAAACTGGGCAGCACAACAAGGGAAGCAAATGTTGGTGCAGGAGATGTGGCATGATGGTGAAGGCAACAGGGATGTGATTTAGACAGGGAGGAGAGACCAGAGACATGGCGAGAAATGGAGATAGGTGATGAGGGTGGCAGTCATGCTCAGGATCATGACAGAGAAGATGATGGCAAAGATAAAGAGAGGGTCACCCATATTAAGATGACCAAAGGAGGGTATTGAAGTAGATGCAGAAAGGACAGGTGCAGGCACTCTGAGGAAAGAGAGAAGATGTCTGCTTGTTATTCTAAGACGTATGTAGAGTTACTGATATACAAACTAAGATCATGCACAGACCATGCTGACTAATAAAGTGTGGGCCACAGGTATGTAGAGGGAGAGAAGAGTGATAACAGATAAGATAAGATAAGATAAGATAAGATAAGATCAGGGCAAATCCAACAGCAAACACTGTTGAAATCTGGGCAAGGCATCAAGCCCAGAACAGACTGAGATTGAGAGAGGGGCTAAAGCCCATCAAGACAAGAGGAGAGGGCACAACTGCCACATCTGTAAGATAGAGAAGATGTGTACCAGAGGGTAGAGGGTACACAGAAGAATAGAGAGCTCAGAGAGCAGAAGAGATACTCACCTCAGCACATGCAGAAGTGCTGAGGTGAGAAGATAAAGAAGATATAGTAAGAGCAAGATAGAGTTGAAGAGGAGCTCAAACCATAAAGAGAAAAGAAATACCAATAAGATGAGATGGAGATAAGTATACTTAATAAGTAAACAGTGTGATCAGCATCATAATGTAATGAAAAAAACCAACAATCATTGACCCTGCATTGTAAAATTTCTGTTTTGTTTTGTGGTGCTCCAGTCTTGGAGCTAGACTTGTATTTAGATGGCTCATTGTCTGCCAGAAAAGAATGGATTTCCCCCACCTGTGGTTTGTCTCCCTTCTCCCATCTGAGTCTCAAGGCAAAAGATGCTTTCTGCTCTTCCCTCCATGTGTCTCACAATCAAGAAAGTGTGTGTACCTTGTAGTGTCAGGCCGCCATTATTTTCTATATTTTTCTCTCATTTTCCCTCTATTTCTTACGCATATATCATCATAGATCTTATAATCGCTCCTGATCTATCAAAGCGATTCTCACGGTCATGTACTCTTTCTCTTCGTCTTTATCGGCCGATGATGCGTATGTCATCCGATCTCCGATCGGCCAATTCTATCTTTAGTTATGATCTCTTTTCTCACATATACTGCACATGCTCACTAATCCTTCTCACACTTACTGTGGAGTATCACCAATCACTCCCACAGTTACTGTGGAGCTCAGTCAGTGATGACGTGTCCCCTCTATTATTAGATATGATGTCATTACTTTACTTTCTCATTCTCCAGCCCTATACTGTACTGCATGGTCTGTGCATGCTTTAGGGTACTATATATACATGGGACTCCTAGCGGTTTATTCTCCAGTTCTGATTATCTGGGATATCTGCTAGTTGAAGCGTGATCATCCTTTTCGTTAGCATTCTTCAGTTGTTTGGCTTTGACAAGCATCGGCCTCACATGTAGGTCACATTTATTATTGCATTGCATTCTCTATTGTGTTGTGTTGTGTTCTCCATTTCAATGCATTGTGTTCTCTATTATTTCCATTGCTGAGTTTACAGTGTTGCATTTCCATTGCATTTCCTCACTGTCACCCAGTCACATTGCGTTATCACATTTCTTGCCCTAAACCACTGACTCTCTTTCCTTTGGTGTCTAGGGGATCTTATGGCTTGCACCCTTCAGTATCTGTTGTGGTTGTAATTGTAGATTCCTCTCTCACATGCCTGCAGCACATATGAATGAGCTATGAGTGCTACCATCACATCTGATACTACACTATGCAGAGCCTGCCACTATTCCATTTTATGCTGTTCTATCACCATCTTCTCCTATGTGTTCTAAGCTAGGAGCAAGCTGCCCTCCTCTAAACACATCTTGTCACCTTCCTCTAACCCTTGAACTCAAATGGAATCCCACAAGGATCCATACAGCAAAGTGGCAAGTATCACCACAAATGTTATGAGGCACTTGCTTAGGCACCTCATAATGGACTTGTTTTTTCTTTTTCTTTTATCTTTTATCTTACTTACTAGTAAAGTTACTACAAGTGTGAGCTTAGCTCCACTTTACTTAGTAAGGACTTATCTTTCCCTTATAGTACTTTAGTATTTACATACTAGAGTGTGAAATTAGCTCCAATTACTTTATCTTTTATCTTCTCTTTATTTTATAACATTTACTTGCTAAGGACTATCATTTTACAATTAGCAAGGACTTCCCCTTTTTGTCTTTGTTTATCTTTGTTTATCTCTCATTCTTGTCACACTTGTGGCTACTTTACTCTAGCTTACTATGGACACATCTCAGGTCACATGATCTCATTGATTGCTATGCAATCATTGTTGATCAGTGAACCTTAACTACTCATATCTTTAGGATTCTCATTTTGATAAGTAGTTGAGAGACTGGCAGTCTTAAACCCCAATCTTGTCAACTTCACAATTTAGGGATTCTCCTATACTGCACTTGATCTAAGCTTGCTACACTCCCACTTCAAACCCAAAGAACTAACTCTAAGATCTCTAAGTCACTCTAAAGTGTTGCTAAGACATCCTAAACTCATCACTCTGGATCCTTGTTTAGTCATTGGTGGTATCATCCTCATCACTATCACATTGATCCCTCTATTCATTGCCATCAGGAACATTTACTATGCTTACCAAGTATACCACAACTACCTTGGACCAGGGGTATAGTTATCACAAATCTTCTGTAAGACCATCCAATAGGCCACTCTTAGCAGGAAATGTCTAAGGCAGTTGATTAGACTTGTGTAAGCAATAGCATAAACTCGATTTATATCCCCACTGCTGTCAGAACACGTTTATTTTTCTCTTATTTCTACGATTTCTTTTATCCTTATCGCTCAAGATCTACACAAGATATCTTATCAGATCATGTAGATCTTATCGCGATTACATATGACTCATTTCCATTTCATCATTGGTCTGCTTACTATATGTATATGACGCATATTCTCACAGTCGCTTACAGAGCTTCCCACAGATGCTGCGCATCCTTACTGATGCTGTGCAAGTTGCTTATTGATCATTCACAGGAATGCTGCGCATTCCTTTATGGTACGCCTGCCCTATAGTACATATACAGTCCATGCACAGGTTTCCTTTAGTATATATACTTCAGCTGTATCGTAGTTACTCTTCAGCTGAATACATCTGGGATATCCATTTGCATAAGTGTGATCTCATCCCTCTTGTTAGCCTTACCCCCTTTCCTATACATTGTGTGACCTTGCTGGCAAACGTCGGCCTCACAACTGCTAGAGGTAGTGGGTTTTGATGTTGGAGGTTTGTGTTGCTTTTTGGCATGCATTTGGGGTAGATTTTCCTTTTTTTCATTCACTACTGGCTTCCTCCACAGACCTGACATGATCCCTGTGTAGGCTGCATGGCCCTAAACCCCACAGTTGTGGATCTAAGCATGGCTTGCCTCAAACAGCACTCAAGGTGAGAAGCCATCATCCTGCACAGGACCCATCTGGAATGCATGGTCAAACTGCATGCATGGAGTCACAAAGTTCTGAATCACTAGACTCAGAAATCATCTAGGAATAGGGTGTCAATCATTGCCAAACATGGCAGAACAGTCAATTCAGCAAGCATATGTCTAAAAAGTCTGATGCATCTACAGTAATTTTGCAATGATGACCTGATGTTGCAGTTTTCCTAGCCCAGTTCCCAATCTGCCTTGTGATAGCCATCACTGTTGGGGGCAGCTGACTGATGATGCAGAGATGAGGATCAAGATAGGACATCTACTGACTTCTATGTCAAGAGTCCATCTGCAAAACAGCCTGGTCTTGGAAGACTTCAATACCATCATGCAAGGGTGTTTGACTTTGAATTGATGGTTGATAGTGATGCCATTGGACAGGAGCGGCAGCAGAAAGAGGAAGGCAGGTAAAGGAGATGCCAGTGGTCAGCACATCACTCTTTGCCCCCCAAAAGCTGTCAAACTCACCTACTTGTAAATTCCACCTTTGGTGGATGACCATGCCTGTATTCTGGCAGAACACCAGACTGCATGGTGGCTTGGTGCTGTTGACTTTTTGTGTGCCTGTTGAAAGTGTCTTGTTGTGTTGTCTGGTACCAGCATGGTTCACACCAGTAGGTGGCAACTTGACCTTCCTGATGGTGGGTCTGCATATGGCAGACCCTTTCACTCTCCTGAATAAACCATACCTTGCATAACTTGCACTTGACCTTCCCTTGGGCTGGTCTCCATCATGAACACTTTGTGCTGGTTGATGGTCCAGCCCTGAGGACTAAACCCAGAGTAGTTTCCACTCCTTCAAGCTCAATGGTCCCTCCATTGGACCTGTTGGATGTGGATCTTGAAGGTTTTGTCACTGGGGCTAGCCCTGCAGCATTATCAATGCACAGGTGGACAGGGGCAGGGAGGGCAGGGAAGGCAGGAGCAGGGGCAGGGATGGTGGTGATGGCTGAGGTGGGGTAGACTGGGGCTGGGACTAGGGTGGGGAAAGTAATAGCAGGGGTGAAGAAGGCAGTGGCAGGAGTGAAGAAGGCAGTGGCAGGAGTGAAGAAGGCAGTGGCAGGGGTGGGGAGGGTTGGGGCTGGGACAGGGAAGGCTGAGGCAGTGATGGGGGAGGCAAAGGTGGTCATGGGGGATGTGGCAGCAGTGGCAAAGGTGTAGTCATGGTAAGTCTAGAAATCCCCAGAGGTGACACCAGTAATCCATGTAATAATTGAATATTTGATCAGACATCTCTTTAGGAATATGATGAATCCACAGGATATATATACACAGGGTACCATGGCATGTTGTATGCCAACTCATAGCCATCAAAACCATATCCACCCACTGGCTGTATGAGGAATATGTCATCAATAATATTAGATGCAAAGTTGTGTGCAACACTGACCATGGTGGGGACCAAGGTGCAATTTAGGAACCCCTCCCATGAAGGGAGTGGAATGCTGGAAACTTCACAGTAGTCAGACATTTCTGCACAAGGATGCTGGAGAAGTGGGAGGGGCACAGTGTGGTGTGTGTGTGTTGGTTGAAGAATTTGTGACCCACTTCATGTGAATTTGCACTTTGATGTCATAGTCTGGCCCAGTTCATTAAAACATCCATCACATTGACATTGCTTTGTTTTCAGGTCCCCCATTGGTTCCACATTTTTGCATCTATCTTGGAATGCCTCATGGCTTTTATGAGGATAATATATATTTCAAGGCCCTCATAGTGGGTCATCCATGTGGTGAATATCGCCAGTCACACTTTGCTTACATAGTGATATTCTTCCAGCAAGTGAGGAAATGTAATTGTTTCTGAGTTGAACCATTTATTCTAGGAGAACACTTCATGTTTTCTTCTACTCCCCTGAGTCCATTGGTGGGCACTCAAATATTCATGACTTAGAAAGTGCTC
>QLPN01022533.1:471-50520 GCA_003314395.1 Albatrellus ellisii
TGCCAAAGCAAGTGCCTCGTAACACAGTCCTTCTCACCATGGCACTGCTAAGAGTGGCCTATTGGACAGTCTTAGGGAATGTCTGTAATGATACCCTTGGTAACAAGGTAGTGAGTACATGTTTGGTATGCATAATAGATGTTCCTAATGACGACGAAGATTGGGATCAATGAGATAGTGATGAGGATGATTCCACCAATGACTATGTGAGGATCCAGAGTGATGAGTTTAAGATGTCTTAGTGATGCTTAGAGTGACTTAGAGATTTTAGACTTAGTTCTTTAGAGGATAAGGTGAGGTTGTAGCGAGCTTAGGTCAAGCACAGTATAGGAGAATCCCTAGATTGTGAAGTTGACAAGACTGGGGTTTAAGACTGCCAGTTTGTCAACTATTTATACAAAACTGGAGATCTAAGTATAGTAAGGTTGCGCAGTAAAGTGCAGCATTGCACAGCAATGCATGAAAGTACGCAGTAATGCACAGTACATACACATTCATGTAATAAGTCATGTGGCTCAGCCACTAGCATGAAATGAACATGATGTAAACAGAAGTAAACAAAGGCAAGAAAGAGAAGTCCTTGCTAATTGTATAGTAATAGTCCTTAGCAAGTAAATGTTATAATAAATAAATAAAGATTTAAAAAAAAAAAAGGAAAAGATAAGTCTAATATAGTACTTGGAGCTAAGCTCACACTTGTAGTAATAATACTATGCTTTACTAGTAAGTAAGATAAAAGAAAGAAAAAAGAAAACCATTATGAGGTGCCAAAGCAAGTGCCTCGTAACAGGCACCAAGTGGTCATAACAAACTTCTTGACCTCTGGGAGTGATGAGTTCCCAGGAAGGTGGTGCTCACAAGTGTGGGTATATGTGAGATAAGGAAGGTGAGTGATGATGGAGGCAAGTTGACAGACAGAGGAGAACAACCAGTAAACTGGTGCTCTGAGTCACACAGGTAAGAGAGGAGGACAACATCAGAAGTGTTATTGATCCAGTACAAGACAGCTAGCTTATATACAAGTAGGTAGTGCACACAGACCATGTGGTGAATAGTGGCTATAAGTGTTACACAGTATAGTAGCATGAGAAAAACATCAACAGGGAGCTCCTCAAATATCTGCCAATAGAAACTGCCACTGGGGGAAGAATTATCTCCATCAAAATATGCATCCTGTCTGTCATTTGGTGTTGATCCATACCTACTAGACAATATCAGGGATGATGTTGGGGTGCCTAATGAACAATTCAAAGATGTATTTAGATGGCAAACATGTTCAACAAGTGATGGGATTCTGTCAATTGAGGAGTGTGAAAAACCCATATGCACTGTCATTAATGTGCTATCCAAGTACCTAACTAGATATCTTATAAATGTAGTACTGTAGAAATGGGCTCCAGATATTGTAGCTAGAGTAAGGAAAGAGTATAAACTGCACAGGAGGCAGCATGTTGGGACATTGCAGTCAACAACACTGGTTGTAGGTGCTCCATTATTGCAACCACCTCCAGTCACTGCTCCAGAAGCACCCACTTCTACCCATTCCATCCTGGGGCTGGTGAATTAATGTATACTTCTATGGGCTCTATCATGACACTCTTGTTGGAATTGCAAGCCGACGCGCGCGCCAACTTTCGTCTCCTCTCCGCAGAAAGCATATGATTACTGCTTTTTATTTCGATCACTCCGCTACTGTACAGTTCTAAGCCACAGGCAGTTTATCTAGCCCATTTACGATAGCATGCCTTTTTTTTTCCCCTCAGTCCTCGTGTTGTTTTCGAGACTGAGTGCTTATTGTCCTTGTTGTTAGGACATCTTTTTGGTGTTTCTTGTGCAGAAGAACACCTGTTTATATAACCTTGTTTATTGCACAAACTCATGTATTCCTAAAAGTTATTAACACCCTTGTAATTATTGACAACTATTAATTAAACATTTCTAACAGTAGGTAAATATTCTGTTAGCAACCTGCTAGAAAATCAGCACCTGAGAGTTAGTAACACTTGTTAGAAACTTTTCTAGAATTATTCACAGAGCTCTATAGTGACGTATTCCAACCAGCTCTTTCTCTTATTTTACATACTAGATACCGTCGAATTGAGGCTGCTTGTGAGACGGCAGTGACATTCATTGGCCAAAAACAGGAACCTCTCTGGGTGAGAACCCCAGTAGCACTAAAGACCCTGCCGGTCACTTTTTTCTAGTCCTCTCTAGTCATGACCTAACTTATTATCATATTTGGTGGCCTACCTATCGGTAGCGGGAATATGCAAAAACAGATGCCAGGACCGTGGATTGAACACGGGACCTCCAGAATCCAGCTGAAACTTCAGTCTGTTGCTCTCCCAGCTGAGCTATCCCGGCCTTGAACAGCAAAATGGCTGCTGCACTACATGCGTCACTTGAGGGTTGAGCAACCGAACTCAAGGTCTGACTCTCCGAGAAGTACTGGTACGCAAGTGGCCACCAGAGCATTGCGAGCTGGATTGTATTATCATTGCATAAGTGTTACAGTGTATATCTATGAATAAATGCAAAGATTGTTGAATGTGCTTCCAATAACTATACGTTGCCACATCACGCGATTCATGTGGGCTGGGTGGGCAATTGGTCGATATAATTCGCAGCGAGGTCAAAAAAGGTCCATAAAAGTCCATGAGTGGTGATGCTGCGAAGAGCACTGACACCGAGGCCCCGATATATTCTCGCGATCCCGGCAAGTAGAGGCTTTGGATTTGTAGGATCAGGACCTGTATGCCATATAAACTACAACTCATGCTTATGGATACGGGATCACAAACAGACCTCGAATCAAGCGATGTAAAGTTTCCCCAACGCCTCTGTATTGTTCACCCGCGAGAGCGCGCTGTTGTACTTTCGTCTTGACCCTGTCCTGACTGTTAATACTGCAGAAGAGTGGATCAAGCACAGATCGACATACACGTCCAGAGGGTAAATAAGCGCCCAAGAAGACACGCCGGCCAATGAGCCGCATACAAACGGAACAAGAGAGGAGTGGATAGGTAACCAAGGCGGCGTTGGGCCTTGTTCACCGGAAGGCAAACGACCTAGAATGTGCCGCATACCATCGTACTCGAAAAAGTACAGAGCCGTTCCGAGAGTATCTCGCACTTAGATAGATGTAAGCTAAATATGTCTTTGAACCACTATAACCTACCAAAATGCAAACGAAAGCCTGTGTACAGTCCTAACACTCCGCTACTTTTGATGATATCCTGTACGGCCAAGAGCGTCCCAGGGGGTTTCACAAGTTGAATGCCCTTTTTGGCCGCAATCGTGTACTCCAACTGACGTCGAATCTGAAGAGGAAAAGAAAAAAGGAGAGATTCAGCTCATGAAAGATGGATGGCCTTAATAAGGGAAGCGAACCTTGACCAGTTCGAAGGCTATTATCAAAGAAGGTCAGGATGAAGATGGTTGCAACCACAAGGTTCACTCACGCGCACTGCTAAATGAGATCAATGACCCAGCCATGGCACCACCGCAACCACCAATTGTCGCGACACCTACCAGCCCGCTCTGATCCAACCATTGATGATCTCGAAAGTACTCTTTAGTACGAGTGTAGATCGTGAAGGACGCGGCACCTGAAACGTTAAAGGTAAAGCAGAAGAAATGGAGACGAAGATGTGCTCTGTCACGTACGAACGAAAGATATGGTCATTAATGGGATCCATAGTCCACGATAGAATCCAATGACACCTTCTTCCTTATATACTAGGAAGGCAAGCCTCGGCACAGAAATGGGGGTTTTTGTAGTCTGCAATCTGGACTTGATGGAATCCAGCTGTGATGAATAGCAAAGTCAATAGACGCATACGACATGATCCGTCCGGCAGCCTCACTGGATAGCCCGCGAACGTCGAGATGTAGCTCGCTGAGACGGCGCACACCACTGCCTTGTTGCCTGTTTGTAGATTCGGAAGCAGTTGTGAGAAACCTCCGTTGAGCCATATGCCCACCGACATGCTATATGTTCAAACTCACGTCGGAGAGACTCGTAGATGCTGACCGAGTCGAAGATGGAATGTGAGGGCCTGAACGTAACAATGAGGCATAAAGTATGAGATTCCGAAGGAGCTGGAGACATGCCTTGGTCCATCCATAGAGCGGTATTATACTGGGCCGGCCTAGAGTCCAGTATCGTGCCGTTGCACGAGCACTCAGCTGTCTTGATAACCACAATGAAATCCGTGACTGAAAGCAGTCGAAATGCTCTAACCGTACAGAGAATGATGGATATGCGTGTAGGAAAACGAAGAGTAATGAAGAACAGGAACGAAGGTGGGCTTGGGCTGCGAAGACTGGCGGTGCGGAATATGCGCCGCGACACTGCCGCGACTTCTGAATCTTCTCGGCCAACGCACTGCAACTGGCATGACTATTCTCATTTCAGCCTTGTACCACTTAAAATTAATCATAGATCCTCGTGCACAAATGTAACTAACTCATATCTCTTCCATTAAAACCCACCTATCCTTTTTTTTACTGTTCTCCTTTTCCCAACAGGCTGTCGGCCCCCATATGGTCCGGGTACAATCTGTGTACTCGCTACTATTTCCTCTGCTCCCCCAAAACGTTCCCCAGACCCCTTTGCATCAAAAATAGCCGCTGGTGCCACATCTTGTGACTGAGCTTCGAGCCATTGTCTAGCCAGAACAGGCTGAGAACTGACAATCGTGGGAGGGGCGACCATAGGTGCTGGAATCACCAATGGAGGGCGTTGTGCAGAACTCAGACGCGGTTGGCTTTGTTGTGACGCTGCAGGTAGTGGGCCCATAAGCCGTCTCGGAATGTTCAAACCGTCGACATCGTATGGGTCTTGATATACGTAGATCTCGGGATCATCGCCAACTTTCCATTCTCTAAGCAGTAGCCGGACGCCTAGTGGTTGGCCAAGACTATGGTCTTTGTGGTGCTGGTGTTGACTAAGACGGCGATGATTGTTCTCAGACATTGGCGCCAGGTAACCAAATTCCACAGGAGGCAAGTCGTCACTAAGAGACATTACCTCTGCAACACGCGAGATTGTCTCGAAGTCGTCGTCGATGGCAATAGCACTCGCTCTTCGGAACACACGATCACAGTAGACATGCATTGATAGTGCAAGATCTAGCGTTAGCTGCTGGCGAGCTTCCAGTTCTTTTCGTAGAGATAATCCTGGGCGACTATCATCAAGCACGAGGTCGTAGGCTTGTAGTTTGTTGAATGTATCGAGAGAGTCTTCCGAGAAGTCTGGAACAAACCGATGCAGAATGGGGCCAATGTTATAATGCCAAGGTACCGTCTGAATGGTGGAACCACGAGGAATACGATCTTGCGAAAGAGCGCGAAATCCTCGGGTATTGTTGAGCGAGCTCTGTGTCAGAAAATCTGCCCTAGATTCGTGCACAGGTTCTTTTCCCGAACGAAAGGCGATATCAAATCTGTGGAACATGATCTGAATAATGGAGAAACGAAGAGATGGCGGAGATTGGCCACATACGTGGTCAACATATGTTCGATAGGACCATTCATGTCTTGCCAGAAAGAGGGCATCTTTTCAAGAGTTTCATAGACAGACTCCGCATCCTCTTCTGGACGCATGCCCTTTGCAGAGGCTAACTCCCCAAACAGTCCTAAGCGAAATGTTGATATGTATTCTTACGAAGGCAAGATGACCTACTGACTGTTGTAAATCGGACGAAGATCAATAGTTTGTCTATATCGCGTTTCTTGAGGATCTGGTTCTTGGCGAAGGCTTGTGACTCTTCTATCCATATCCCGGAGCTTTTGGGGCCATCCTTTCACGGACGACACGTGACGTAGGGGAGTATATACGCGGGAGTCGCCGTTTTGAAGACAGTAATCGATTTGGTGTATACCCCCTTGATTAGATAGCTGGAATACAGATACTTCTTGGCTATTCGTCTCAAATGAAGATTGATGAAAGTGGTAGCCCAGATGTGAATCATGCGACCGTAATGGAGAGGGCATACTGTATGGAGAAACCTGACTACGGATACAGCCGCTGTGACCAGCTGAAACATCGTAGATGGTGAGTAATCCGTTCCTACGCGACGTCAGAACGGTCAAGGTCGCTATTAAAAAGGTGATCAGATAGCATCTGAAGGAATTATGATTCAATCAATAAAATTACCGTCCTGAATCCTGATGGAATCTGTCCGTAGTGTACGATCGTACGCCCGACCGTGCTTGTAGCTTAGAAGAGGCTTGGAACTATACCGTGGATCTAACCAGAACAGCTCGCTTGTAGTAACAATGCACAGCAGACTCTCAGCTTTATTATGACTGAGGGACGTTATGACGCCCATGGAAGTTGGTATTGAATAGATGGACGTGTTGTCTTCTGCGGACTGTCCTCGGACTTTAGATTGCTGCATCCATTCAACAAAACACTGACCCTAAAATCAGGCCTGAAAACCATGTCACTACATGCGAGGAAGCACGTTTCATCTCTCGTGTCCGGAACAATTCTCCAAAACAAATCGTTTGGCTTGGCAGAACTTCTTGCACGCTCCATGGAAGAGCCATTGTATACATTCATCCTATCGTCAGATATCAGCCGGGAGGGCATGTTTCAGAAGGAGGTGACTAGCATTCTTGTCGGATTGTCGATTGCGTATCTAAAAAGGCATCCGCCATCATTGCACAAGAGGATTCGATTAGAAGATTGCATGATGGCAACATCAACTGGTTGTGTATCATTGATGTGTGAACGGTTGAAAGATGCCAATTCTGTGAGCTCAACCCCGGGCCCGCGTACCGTCCGGTGTGATCGTAATATAACAGAAAAAAATTTGGTCGACGCAAATGACCGTACTGCCAATAGACGTTCTGCAAAGATATTACACTTCATAATTGAGATGCCAGGATGAGGACATACTTTGACCAATGTTCGTCGATGTGGGAAAGCTAGACAGGATTTGGCGTAACGGACTCTGAAACACCTTGACGGGAATTTCAGCCGGACGTAATGTCATACCGTCTTTTTTAGACAATATTATCTCCGATACGTCTATGCTAAAAATTATAACCATCAATGGAATGAGGTAGCGACAGGTACCCACTCAATTCATTTAGGGCTTCGCCTGTTGGAAAAGCCAAAAACGAGTATTGCATCCGACCACCATCGTTATAAGAGAAACACGTCATCAGTTGACCTGTGTAAGGATCAAATTCCTCAAAGTTATCTTCCAATTGGGCTTCCACCGCTAATTGCTCCCTAATGAGCTCGGAGGGTATATCGACATCTGGGTAGTATGTCCTGAGAAAATGGGCCTCGACCAAACAAAATTCAGCTGAGAGGAGCCATGTTTGAGAGACAGAGACGTACATCTTGCTCTGCCCGATGCTTAACAGACATCTCGGTGCGTTTTGGTGCTAAGGGGCGACCTGAGGGAAATACTTTGAGAGAGACATTGTCTCGGGGTGCAAGCTTACGCTCTGCATCATAAATGAGCTAGAAAGAGCTAAATAAGTCTAATAATATATACCTGAGAGGGGTCTTGACAGGTACGACCAGGTCAATTTGCCATGGTGGTCACGGAGGTTTGCGGCATCCACGGCGTTTGCTTCGAGTAGAAGGTACGATGAGAGTGCTTCCCTTTCTTGCCGCTTCGACTTTCCTCTCTTGTCAATAGCCTTTCCTGCTTGAGATGCGGTATGCATAGGCCAAGGATCCATTCCATTGGATAGAGGGGCAATGGAGGAAGATTCTCTTGAGCGTCACGGTGCAGCCGGCAGCAACGTGTCTTTTAAAGTCCGACAACCATTTAGAACTGGTGGCTTGTTTCGTCCTACGTCGTTGGTGCCTGTCATGCACAGACTTTGGGCTTATACTCATTCACCATCTCTTGTTGCTCGCCGTCTACTGCACACTTCTGTCACAACTAATGCGAATCCTGTAGTTAACGCGTCTACTCCTCGCAAATGGACCCCGAGCTCCGTGCGAACTGGTGTTATTGCTCGGAAACGTGGAATGACTGCTATGTGGGATGATCATGGTGCTCGCTTTCCAGTCACCGTTCTGCAGGCAAGTGGCTCTCTTCTATGTTATATAGCCTTACGCACAACATGGCACTGTCGATCGACCATTGTAGCTTGAGAATTGCCAAGTGACGGCCAACATCACCACCGTCCGGAAGGACCAGTCGGAATACCATGCTGTACAAGTTGCTGCTTCCGATAAATCGTCAAAAAATACTACAAGACAGATGCTCGGTCACTTCCAGAAGGCTGGTGTTCTTCCAAAGCGTGTAGTGAAAGAGTTTCCCGTGACTCCTGATGCACATGTCCCTGTCGGTAAGTTCTTCGGTCTCAAGGTGTTGAGACTCGCCATACTCACTGTCAACTAGGTACAACTTTATCTGCGGCACACTTTGTTCCTGGTCAGTTTGTCGATGTAATAGCATCATCGTGGGTGTCTTCTGCTGTCTGACATGTTTTCAGTTCTCATGTAATCCGGGGGGCTTGTCATAGTATCGGAAAGGGCTTCCAAGGCACGATGAAGCGGTGGAACTTCAAGGGTTTGCGTGCCAGTCATGGTGTTTCGGCATCACATCGCTCGGCTGGCTCAACTGGTGCTCATCAGGTCCGTTCTTTGGTGTTTGTTTCTTCCCCTCCTAATATTTCCTTCCTTAGGATCCTGGAAGAATCTGGCCAGGGAAGAAAATGGCCGGTCGTTTGGGCGGCGAAAGAACAACGACGCAGAACCTCTCTGTGGTACGAATTGACTTAGCGCTCGATCTCATATTCGTCCGGGGCTGCGTACCTGGGGTTGATGATGCTCATGTCATGATTCGTGACGCCAAAAAGAAGATGGTCAGTCTATCACGAACGAGTCAAGCAAAAGGGTGGTACGATAAGGTGCTCCCCAGTGGCGTCATCGACCTACCCTTCCCTGCTGGGACCAAGGAGATGGCCCAACAACTCCCTCCCGTTGTTGTTGCACCTTCACAACGCCAAAGCCCTTTCATTTCTAGCGAATAGACTTATCCTACTGATGTTCGGCACCATGCGTATATACACTAAGTTAGCTCTTGCAATTGAGATAAAAATCAGGGCATGAGTGGGTCGTTTTAGCACCGCGATGATGTCTAAGAGTCACAATTGTTCTCAAGGACAAAGTCAAACGTTCATGACGATGTCCAGATCAAGCCACAACAGGCGCTTGTTACAACTTGTGTTACATCCGGTTCGACTAGTCTGCGATCGCAGGTCGACACTGAATCGAGTGAGCGATAGATGTCATGTGCAGCAGGCGCAACATCGTTCCGTACTTCCACCCGGGCACTGTCCTTCATCATCAGTGGCTATGGCGGCGGCATTGTCAATTTCAGTGCCCTCGACATCATGCTCAGCTCATTTTATGGTCCCAAGATTCACAATCTCGAGCCTGATCACTTTTGTAATTATTTTCATCACGCCTTTAGAACCAGGTACTCCTGGTTTCCCTATGTTCCGCGCGTCGTCAATCGATCGACCCATGACAGCCCTTGACTTTCATTGTTCTATTCTCGTTTTGCAGGGCTTGGCTTCTCTGTGTCCAAAGAATGTCGCGCGTGTCATTCTTGACCGATGACAATGTTTGACTTTGCCAACTCGGCCAGCGTAACAAACGGTCCCGCTCTGATTGAAAATGCCATGCCCTATCGTCAGCATCCATAGAATGTATTAAATGTCGAGAGCGTCGTGTCTTCAATACCTTTATTGCCAAATATCGCTCAGGAATCTGGAACTTGATGGGGTTAAAAACTCCCAGTTGGATGGCGTTAACACACGAATTTTTGGTAGTCCCAATATCATTGGCGGTGGTATTCGGCCAAAGCGAGTCACATTCTTATCCAACGCCCGCCTGTTGACGTAGTGTCGCAGATGGCGCTTGTCCATTTGGCCAAGAGCCCATTGTTTTGACCCGCTCATGTAACTGAGAGTCCACCTACAATAATATGGTGCCTTTTTCCTAGTCGATGTACTCTTCAAACCTGTTATTCACTCTTGCATTGAGTGCTAGTGTCCAAGACAGTCAAGGGAATTAACAACGTGAATTTGTGGGCACGTTAATATCGTAATGCCTGGTATCATACATTAACCTGTCGGGAAGCGACGCTGTAAAGCGATACAAAAGTGCGAAGATCAGAACTAGACAACTGCCAATAGCAATATGGAAAACACTCCAACTACACCCAATAACCTGTCCAATAGATGAACATCATAAATCTCAGCTAGGGGGAGACTGAGCTAAATGTATAGAAGGTGTTGCCCGGCCTGTTGAAGATGATATACTGGCGGTGCTAGTTCGATACTGAAAGATATCGTGCAGTCGTGATAGTTTATCTTGTTTGTCCTTGTCTTGAAATACTTTGCCTGTGTCAGATCCACCGACTCGAGATTGTGATCGGGGAAAAGCATCCGGGTTAGTCGGTGACGCTGGAGTAGACACGTTGCGTTTAGATTCTAGTTCTTTAGCAATGTCAGCAAAGGCTATCATCGATGCGAATAAAGGAACAAACTGGATAGAGTGTCAGCCACAGCGACGTCCCGCTCCTCATCCTCGGCGGCACGACTGGCCAAAGCACGAGAGATGTACTTCCGGAAAGCAGGTCCCGTAGACTCTAGTACTTTCTCCACTTTTGGTCTTTTGTGTGGATACGCTTTGAGGTAGTGATGAAGCTCCGTTATCCCCTCCTTGTGCATAGCTCCTGTCGTTTCACTTGAGATGTGGCCTATGATTACGATGAGCTGGGCGTCCGGATCAGGTTCTTCAACCGGCGGCGACACTAGTCCATTAATCGAGGATATACTCCGACTGGTACGATGACTTGGGGATGACTGTCTAACATCTGCAGATGCTGCCGAAGAAGCTGTTTCTAGCGGCGATTCTGGGCGGCTGGCTATGGGTGAAGAAGCATGGTTGCCATTAGCCCGGTGTGACCGCATAGGCACGGAATCGTTTCGTGTGCCAGTATTGAGAATCCGATAGACGTAGGGATAGACGATCGTTGCAGAAGGGTCATCGAAGGAAGCGGACAGGATATCATAAACTTCATCTGCATAGTGGGCTGACCAGACAACGAAAGAGTCAATTACGCGCTAAGCGGAAGTGCTTTATAAACTTACCGACTACATGCTGTATTATAACCTTCACAGTTCTCAACGGCATATCACCACACGGTACTCGATTTGTCGCTCGAGCACGCCACTCGTTTGGAGGCACAGACTGTAGGAAGTGCTCGACTGCGGGGAATAGTTCTACTGGATCAAGTTTCGCCTCGGTAAGGTCTTGTGGGATATTCCTTGCCAACTTCCAAATGC
This sequence comes from Albatrellus ellisii, assembly GCA_003314395.1. Taxonomy (NCBI): domain Eukaryota; kingdom Fungi; phylum Basidiomycota; class Agaricomycetes; order Russulales; family Albatrellaceae; genus Albatrellus; species Albatrellus ellisii. The sequence continues at coordinate 11,809 of QLPN01022533.1, forward strand.
ACTTCAGTACAAGCTCGGCTACTTTCGCCTCTTGAGACTCCAAAGGTGTTCCGTTGCTCGGGAATGGCTTAACAATATATAGTAGGAGGGTAAAGAGAGCCCTGCAGAATACCAGAGTAAGAAAAGGTATGCGTAAAGGCTGTGCTAAACACACCTGAAGATGGTGATCCTTCTACCAGTAGAAAACAACCGGAGCATGATCATGTTGATAAATCTGGATAAGTTCTTGACTTCTTGATCTCTACTGTCATCAGTCTGGAGGAGTCTCGTGGCAAGTTCTTCTAGGAGAGAAGTCAGGATATCCACAGTCAGAGACTCTGCCAGTAGTGGATTGTCGCAAAAGGCATTCAGTGTCTGGATAAGATGTTTAGCCAGTCGTATATTGCCTTCAGGGCGATCGAAGGCATGAGCCATTTGAAGCGTCACAGTTTCGATGAGCCCTTCCGTGTGTTCGGCGAGATCCTGGTATGTTGATGAAGACGGCCCAGCATCCGGACCAAGCTGTAAGACCTTTTGTATCTTTTTGAGCGCATCAACACTCCGGTCAGAGTCGCTGCTCAAAATGCTTGAGATCGTTAAGGTGATATCATTCGCTGTCGGGGGAAGGTCCTCAGGCTCTTCAGGTACTTCGCCATTGCGCCAAGACTCGATGTGAGTATCATGGGAAGACCTCCAATTATTGTGAGTTTTCCGAGGCCCAAGTTCCTCAGCTAGACCATGAGAAGCTGGGTGTCTGATGCTCGACTGCAGCGTATGTGTGAGAGGTCTTGACGGACCCAGCCGAGAAGGCAGCGCGCTCATGCCACGACTTGAAGGAGAGGTAGGGCCAGGAAGGTGTGAGCTTGGCCTAGCAATATGTGACGGTGCAGGCGACATTGACCTAGGAGCTGAGGGTGAGGTAGGCCGAGCTAACCTTGAAGGACTGATCACCCCCGGACTTGGTGTCGGAGGACCAGCTTGTCTGGCGAGAAGAGTTACCGGAGAAGCAGGTCGAGCAATCCCAGAGGTAAGACGAGATATCTGAGACGGTGGTGCCGTCTCGTTCTTCTCAGGAATACTGGGTCCCACAACTCTTCGCAGACGTTCCTCGAGTTGAGTCTTATCTTTAGGAGACAACGGACCCACCAGGGACCAAATTTTCTCACCCACTAAGGCGTACACCTCGCTACAGCAAAGGAAACAATTAGCGAGATCTGGGAATGTAGATAACGGCCTAGATACCTAAGAGTGGAGAGCGCTGATTTACGAACGTTAGGATCCTTGTCCGCAATCATCGATGCGATGACGGGACAAGCCTTTCCTGGGTCACAGGCAGCTAGACCAGAACGTTTTAACAACATGCCGAGTTCATCCAGAGCAAATTGACGGGTCTTGGCAACTTTGGACTTGAGTCCGTGCTCGAGGAGAAGTTGGAATACACGGCTATAGGGATACACCTTGGGTAACGCCTGAACTACTTGTTGTACGCGGGAGCGGACTGGTTCTCGAGCATCACCCAACTGAATACATCATGTTACAGGGGAAAGAGGCCTTTACGGAGGATAACACACCTTGTAAATCATCGTAGGGATGAAGCACAGAGCTTCGTTTTCGACTAGTTGGTAGTCGATGGCTCGCATGAATGCCAAGACAGCGTCAACCACGTCCAAGCATTTGGATATAAGATTGGATTGCGGTTCGTGTGCTTTGATGGAAACGTACTTCAGCGCCAAGTCGGAATTGGATAGGCCAATTATCCTTGAACCTTCTCCGTATTCTTCGTCTGCTGACTGTAAACTAGCATAAAATCCGCAGATAGTGGCCAACCCCGAGACGTGATCGTTAACTGCATTGTGATCATGGCTGAAAAGAAGGGCCATAAGATCTTTTGACACGTTGGGTTCCATCTGATGTTGCAATAGATCAGCTAGGTCTTTGCGCGTTGTGCCAGCTTCATTGATCCATTTATTTCCATCTTTCCCTAGTCGTAATTTCTTAGTATCCAGACTCATTCCAAAGAACGGCGCTGACGTCGCTGGCGCTGCTTGAGCCACAGGAGGCGTTTTGACAGTAGCTACAGCAGTAGCACCTGGTCGTTTGAGCCCCGGTCCTATGCCAGGTTTGGTCGGTACATGGGGTGTCGAGGCTTCCTCGAGACTCTCCGTTCGGGACTCTGGGCGCGGAATCGATCCTGGAGGCAACTTGCGGCGAATTCCAGATGGCTTGATCGCAGGACCAGGCTTTGGAGCCAGACTCGTTGCAGACGTTGGCGATTGAGGGGGTGGACTAGCGCTGGCGTCGGGAATGGAAGGCGATTTTGTGACCAATTGAGACGGCGCAACTTTGGCAACCGATACCTTGATGGGGGCGAGAGCAAGAGTAGATGTAGCTGCTGCTAGAGACGCTGAGGACGACGGAGCCGACGAACGAGCCGCGTTGATGAGCGGTATAGCTGTAGCTTTCGATGCGGGCTTCAGCGAGTTAGTGTGATGCAGAACACAGTCAAAACCAGCAGATGCTATGAGATAAGGCAAGACTCCTTGTGCGCCTTTTCGTACGTCGCCGCTGCGGTCGTCAAGGCAAGAAATTATAGGAGCCATCCAACTTGTAAGATCAAGGCCGGGTGTCATTTCGTGATCCTTGAACCAATCAGCAATCCAGCTCAACAAGTTGGCTCGTTGAACAGGATTATTTGCTTCTAGAGCCGTTGCAAGACCATGCACCAGAGCGTCCATGCCTTCACAAGCTGTCGCGATCGATGTCAACGTCTGAAGAGCAGCCGCTCGGATCGGTGCTTTCTGGTCCGAGAGTACAGTGGCAACCGGAGCTACGAAGAATCGCGTTTGCTTTTCAAACGGTTTTCCCATTCCGGTGGCGATGCGAGAGACGATGTCCAGAGCCAGTATTTGAACTGCTTTGTTTGTGTCTGTCACCCGAGCCTTCAGAACCTGGCCAATTTCACCTATAATCGAGATTATAAATTATACAGTGATAACGGAAGAGCAGGGGGGTCGTACCCATCTGTGGTTTCAAACGTTTATTAGCACCCTGATCCAGAAGTGCTTGGAGAGTTTCCAATGCTTCCTTCTTCATCTTCCATGCGTCATTCTTGGCATCTGTCAAGATAGAGGTTCCTTTCAATAATGCATCTATCTCCACACGTGGGAACAGGTCGTCCAATGGATCAGCAGTGACAGCATCCTTCCTTGCAGATACACCCGCTTGTGTCGCCAAATCAGCCAAGTCTGCGGAAGAACGAGTCGGCTGTGGGGGGGACTGTCCTTCAACCTTGTCGAATTCGCTCTGGATCGTGGAAAGCAGTTGTGGATTAAGGTCCTCTAGAAGATCCTTGATGCCTGGGCGCGTAAATTCATGATAAGGTCACTGATAAAACAGCTATCACAGAACAAAGACTGACCTGGACCTGAGAATAATTTCACGGTAACCAATGTCTTCGTAGCACTCGTTCGTACAGCCGCATTAGAATTCTTCAGAGCTACCTTTAAGAAATCTATGAGGCTGCGTAGAGACAACCCAGTAACACCAAATTCGGTTAGGGCGGTCTCGACCCATCCCAACGCGTCAGCGAGGGCCTTTGGTGCCTTCGTTTTCCCTAGAGGATCGTAAGCTGAACAATGATAATCAGATGAAAGAGACGAGGCGAGGTGCACTACATATTCAAACCTTGTCCTAGAACAAACTGCAAGGATGTCTTCTCTGCAAACATTGAAAGGGTGTCGCCTGCTGGCTTTTTTAATTTCACGTCACCCAATTTCTCAGATAAATGCGGTATGCAAATGGCGGCACACGATTTGCCAAACGATGGACAGCGTTCCGTTAGGATTGTCAGAATGTTGTAAAGTTTCGCTGACACCTGATCCACGAATTCAGTCTCTGGATCGGTATGAAATCAACTAAACAGACCTGGAAGTTCTTCTCACTCCATCCCTTTTTCGCAAGGAAACGAACGACGACCTCAGGGTCCAGTTCTTGCACGACCCCCTCAACCCAATTGGTCATCTCGTCAAGCGCCGCCAATCTCGTCTTCCAATTTGCATCTGCGAAGTCAGTAGCGATAACAGGTGGAATAAGATCTGTTGCCAATGCTTCTGCATCTTCTGGTGTATGCTTGTACTTAAAAGTATCCAATGAGGTAGGTGCGGAGACAGCAACACTTTTGGCACCCTTGGATGCACTTGCCGCTGCTGGTAAAGGCTTTTTGACAGGCGCAGCTGCAGGGGCTGCCACAGGCGAATCAGATCCCGCCTGTTTCTTCCCGAGTAGCTTAGCAAGGGGGGCTTTCGGCTTTATGTCTGTTAACGCAGACGATGAGGCATCGCCCTGGACGGTGGGCGAGGGAGTAATTGTCGCTGGTATGCCTTCTTTCTGCGTTGTTACCATAGGTCCTTTCTTCTTCAGCAGTTCCTTTGACGATGATGATGGAGGCGCGGCTTTTGACGGACCTGAACTCGCCTTCGCTTTCACTGTAGCTTTCTCAAACGCTTCCTTGACTTTCACCTTACGCACATCGGCAAGACCGTCCATGATGGGCCCTAATGGCCTTTCGCCAACCATTTTCATCAGTGTGCCCAAGGATACGGCTGCCTCATCGCGAGCTCCAGCGAAAGAATCTTCAAGTAGAACACCCAAGGCCTCAGATACTGGCTTGATTTGAGCAGGCGGTATAGGTTGTGTCGATGTAGTAAGGCATCTTGTCAAAAACTTGAGGGTGCCTTCTTTCACCTGCGGGTTCTTGGAACTAAGTGCGGGAAGGACGTCACCTATAATGTCGGAAAGTGCACTCTTGCAGCCGGGTTAAAATGGGTCCAGATGCGAAGCCTATTTTCTGTGAATGTGGACTCACCGTTTGAAATACAGCATCCAACGCCGCACTAATAATGTCGGTCACACCGGCCTTACGCTCCTTTAACCGCTCCAACATCAATGGAACAACAGCCTCTCTGTATCGCCCAAAACTGTTCATCATGCCTTTCGCAAGGGCTTCCATGCACTGCGCTGCAACCGTGACGCAATTGATGTTTGCATCTCCTTGTACACGTGTCGCAAGGGACTTCGCAAGTTCAGCTAGCTCAGGGGAATCTTTGATTCTGGGAGTAGCATTGAGCAGGGTCAAGAGGTCATCCAGAGCAAGTTTCCGTTCTTTCCATTTAGAAGATGTGAGGTTGGCCTGGAGATTTGAAGGGAGATTTGAAACTATGTTTATTTCCTCTGCAAATTGCCTTGGGTCCGGCGCAGCGATATCTGGTGTCCACGTCAGATATGTGGTATTCTAAGGTGTCAAATACGAACCCTCTTCAGCCTCCCTTAGCGCATCATCGGGAGTGGTGTCATTTTCTTCTGCTTCGCGGGCTTGCTGTCTAGTCAATCTCTGAGGCTTGAGGCTGCCCTTTCCTTTCCCTTCTTTCTCCATGGCCTCCCAGGCTTCTTTCAACTCCTTCACCTGTACTGGCTTGAGATCGGCGAGCCAGGGCTCGAGTCCGGCCCCAAGATACTGATACAGAACATGACTCAAATTCGTCCCTTCGGCACGAACCGTCTTGTCGGAATGGCCAAAGATTTTCGGAAGTGCTTTCAGTACTGGAGCTGGTGGTGTGACTTGCGTGCCAAATTGTCTGTCAGAATCCTAGTAAGCATACACCGCAAGACACGGAAGGATCGAGACAATAGAAGATCTTCTGCAATGACGAGACAATACAATACGCCTTAAACCCATGCTGATACGTATATATAATGCGCCAGCATCGCCGAACCCACACACAACGTAGCTATAGAGGGCACGTGCCAGGAAGATTATTATAGAAAAGCACAGGTGAACAGTTTCAGCACCAAGATAAATCATATGCAAGAATAGCTCTCAACCGCATAAAGACAGCATGAGACTGGGCATACATTCATCCACACGGGAGACTCGTGCTTAGACCGATAGCAGACAGGACCCTCACCGAACGATTTCTTTCAAAACAGCGACAGTCCCCGACACGATCTTCGGCTGTTTAGATGTTAGACCAGCCAGGACATGATCCTACAAAGTGGGTGAAAGTTGTGAGTCGTGCTCTTCTACTTTCATAAAGCCACCCGTTACGCACCACGATACCAGCACCACTATTCTCAACCTCTACATACTGCAGACTCAATTCGATGGCATGATTTCTCGTACCTGCTCTTGCCGAACCGAAACACTTGTCTACCAAGGCAGGCATGACAGCTTCTCTCGTCTTAGCGGCATTCTCGCCGGCAAACTTGACCAAGGCAACCAAACACTCGACACCTTTCTCCTGTGCAACCGCATTTGAATCTGTGACTATCTTCTTGAGGAGATCCGGACTGTTTAAATACGGTTTGAAAGCGGGATCGGTGTCAGAAACCGTGAGTTGAAATGTCTTGATGAGAGACTCGTAGGCGCTGACGCGGGCCTTCCAGTTCTTATGGGATAGCCTATCTTCAATCGAAAGAGATGAGAGGTCCTCCTCCTGAGGCGGTGGGCCGTCCATAACGGGAGGAACACTGGAACAAAGAATGAAGCGTAGAGCTGTGGCAGTGGCTGACCTACAGCCCCCAGCCTAAGACGCCCTTTCAACGTAATGTCACACGTTGTAACGCTGCGGTGACCTCAACGCGACGTAACAGAGAGACACAAAAATCTAAGATCGAATCTGACAAGATTGACAGCGAAACACATAACAATTGGCGAATCGTTTAATTTCGCCCATCTCTTTGCTGCTACGTAGATAACCCTTTTGTCACTCACCTAATGACTAGCTTGAATGGACCAGTACTCTGTGCATATATACGTGAGACACTTTTAACGTTGCAAGGAAACTGCAGGCAACGTGGTCATATAATATATGTGAGGCAGCGACCACTGGCATTGCTGAACATGTGTTTTCCTATTATCTCCCAGCCAGTGCGGCGCCAACATCACAAACGAGCTCCCACACATGTCCTATCCAGTCCTCGCTCACAACAACACTCGCACACTTTCTCTCAGCTTCCGTCTCCAGATGCCGCTTGGCTGCTTCATCTCTCTCATCCACCAAACCGAGGTTGTGGCACAGGACAGAAATGAGGTATTGAACATCAGCGAGTGAGCGAAGAATCTGGATTTTCTTGTAATCTTGCTCCGCGATATTCAGGAACGGCAGCGCCTCGCGAAGACATTGTGGCGATTGTTGTCCTGTGGCAATGATACAACGGGCTAGCGTGTAACAGGCGAAGGCACGCTGCTCCAAATCGTCGCCACTTATCACCTATGTTTCCGTGAGCTTATTCCGATCGTTCAGTGAACCAGTGTATTCACCTGTGGCATGATCTCTTCGAGAATCCTTTTGCAACCCTTCGTCATCCCAAATTCAAGACCTACATCAGCAAGGAGAATGATTCCCGTCCGGTAAGAACCGAATCTGCATTGAAACTCTGCATGCCAGAGAGCCTTGAGCAGGTGTTCTACGGTGATTGCGCTCTGGTCCACTTGCTGATATAGGAATTAGGATGGGGGATGAATGAAGAGGGACCGTGGGACTACGCACTCGCATTTGAATGACCTCATGTAAAGGGTCACGAATGATTGAAGCGGCTGGTGCGCTCGTATCGAAAAAGTACTCTCGTGGATTAAACGGCCCCACAGGTTTTCGAGGTTTCAAGAAATCATTGTACTGTCGGTCTTGACCACTGGATGCCGTTACGACTGTAAGCTCGCCGCATACTGAATGCGCACTTACCGCCTGCTAGCTCTGAGAACAAGTATATGCCAAATCTGTGTAGCCCACTGAACATAGTCATTCACGTTCAGACCTCGCCATATGTCAGGCTCAAGAAGCATGGCTATGGCACCCTCGTAATGCCCTTGTCGGGCATGCTAGAAACCGACAAAACAGACATGATCAGGAATCGCGATGGCAGGCATTCAAGACGTGCTACCCTGTATGCGCGATTCAAGCTGACAGTTATGGCATTGTTATCATCACCGGCCACTTCAGTAAATGCCAACACGATGCTTTCCTCGACTGAAGCGAGTTTGTCGCAACCTTGACGTTCCTTATCGACGACGACCTTCACCATTTGTATGATTATGACTACGTACCTGTTGCGTTCCAAACGACCGACTGAACTGCATGGTGACTCCATTGCTCCGTATCCACAGGCGTGTGACCTTGAACGTCAATCCAATGGTCATACAAGCCTATCGCTTGCGCTATCTTCTCGAATGCGGCACTCAAAGGCTGATTCTATTAAATGATGCTGAGCTTCACTTTCTATACCAGACTGTAGGACGCACGCTTGAGACCCTCATAAGCTTCTCTACGTCAAACAATACTTCGAGTGGATGAAGACTGGGCTGTATATCATTCAACACTGGACGTCGTCCCATTCGTGCAGGCGGTAGGCGATGGAACAAGCTATCGAAGATACTAAGCAATGCTTTAAAATAAAATAAATATGAATATGAATATACCTCTGACAATGCTGTAATGTTTCTTTATCATTCGCTATGCGAGAGATATCGATTGCTTCTGTTAGGAACTATTAGAAGTAAGTGCAAATGAACACGGTTTTATAACTTGATATTCTCACCTTGCGAGCTGCCGCAAATTCATGACGCAGGTAATGCATGCGAGAGAGGTTGAGCAACGCATGCTGGCGTATGCCTCTGCACAATTCGTTCATTACCGTACCTCAAGGCACGAAGAAAGACTTACGAGTCAGTTCCGTCATGGAAGTGCTGATCAAAAAAACGCCGAAGGTTCTCGGAGGCTACATTTGCATCTACAATAGAAAGACCCCTCTCAAACCTGCGCATATCGCGTGAAACCAAGAGCTCCACGAAGCTAGATCGGGATAACTCACTCGGCGTAGAAGTCAGCCTTGGCCCACTCATATTCATCAGCACGAGTCTTGAACAGTACGTCGTCTTTGTCTGAATGAGATACACTCTATCAATGACAGAGAATGACACTCACTGTATGATATCAAGTCCTTTTCCAAAGTTTCGTAGCCAACTTTGGAGTAACCAATAAGCCAACCATGATAATCTTGACGTAGCTTCGTAACGCCAGCAAACGACATTTTGATAAAAGTGACAAAACATCTTCGGCAGAAGTATCCGTACAAGGAGCGGCGGTCCTAATGTCAGACAAATGGTGTGAAACGCTGCATTCTGAGGCTAATCGCATTTCCTTACCAATTCCGGCTGTTGGTCAAGTCAGTCACAGAGCAAAAGACGTCATCAGCATTTTAGCATGCAAACCTCATTGCTTGACTTGCTATCAGAGAATAAATAAGATATACCTAACCAAGCATCAATGAAGGTGGGCTAATAAAAATGCTTGACAGGGCTCACCATGAAAGAAGTTAGTTATATGATCAACTGATACGAAATCCATGTACTGCAAAATGTATGAAGATTTGGGAAGCCGCTATAAGCAGTCATCTCACAATTAAATTCAAAGACTCGAAAAAGGTCTGAGCGCCATCATCATCGCTGTAAGGTCCTGCACGAAGTGCCGAGATTAAGTTGGCATATGTTTTAGGTATTGTTACCTATTTATGGGCACGACGTTCATGTTATATAGCCTGTAGGGATGATTGGCCTCACCTCTGCAACCTCATGAAGGAGGACATTGTTGACATGGAGTAGAAACTCCGGTTGGAAGTGTATTCGAGGATAGTGCTTGAATACCAGCATGATAATCATAAGGAGACTAACGTGATGTGGACGAAGTGTATGTGTCGTCGGCGGTGGTTCTTCCATCTTAAAAACAAAAAGATGACCTGGACAATTAAACACTAGAAAATAAATACTCTGTGATGTCCTGGTCAGCTTGCCGGTGGTATCTTATGAACAGATCTCACATAGAACATTGACCGTGCGACACGATTGCTATTTCGAGCCACAGAGTTTAGCCTGGAAAATATCCCAACTCTACTACACACTCTAGGACTCCTAGACTCGTCCAGCAAAAGTAGGTTGATAATATAATTCGCGCGCAAATGGCAGGTCAAAAGCGACCGCGTCGTGATAATCAGGTATTCCGTCATTTAAGGCTTTCTGGAACATTCTGACATATCGTTTCTGCAGGGCCCGCCAAAAAAACGGAAGCTCACTTCACGAGAATCATCAAAACACGAAGCCGCCTCTAAGCCAGCAAAGGGTTCAATGCTACGAAAAAAAGGAAAAGAGCGAGCTTTTAAAAGAATGTCGATACCTATACCAGAGCAAGACGTCGATAACGAGAGCCTGTCGGATCAAGATCTGGGCTTTATTGAGGAGTATGGCACAGCTGCCGCGTTCTTGGACAAGTTGGATACAAAGGCGATCTCCAGGTGAGTCCATGGCCGTCTCTGAGCTCAGAATCGAAAGTAACTGTACGAGATAGGAGTAAAACAGAGCAAGACCGTCTCCACCGTTTGGCCAACCCCGCCCGCAGAACTGTGGTTGACGACGACTTGCCTTCCATCGAATCTCATACAGATGACGAGTCCGTGTGGAGCTCGGATATTGCTGGAAGCTCTTCAGGAGTAGACAACGTCGTGGAATCCACATCACGTCGGCGTTCCCGACCTGCACGAAAAGGCTCTGACTCCGACGTTGAGATGTCTTATGAAACCTTGCCACGTAAATCACTTCGAGCCAGTCCAGAAGCGGACAGGATTCTTCATCGTCTGCCAATCAAGCTTACAAACGGGAACCTAGTGCAAACCGGCAGCAGGATAGTAGACAGGCCTGAGGATACTGAGGGCAGCAAAGACTTGGGTGAGGCCCTGCAAATGCCGCAGGAGACTGTTGAAGACGTATCTACCGGTGCTAGGTTTGGCCGACCAGCAGTCATTGACGTCGTCGGCAACAAGTCGAGAAAGCTCAGAATCCAGGCGGCCAAGGAGCAAATCGCTGGTATTTGTCAGGAAATCTTAGCTGATCCTGAGAATAGTGTAGGTGTCCAACCACCTGATCTTTCACCTTGAATTTACCCGTTCTCAGTTGGGCCTACTACGGCGCCTGCATAGCTTCTCGCTACCCCACATATCCACGCCGACACATCCCGAACCCGTTATTAATGACCCTGTCATCCGAAGACTTGCTATCCTCTCGCAGCTAGCTGTATTCAAGGATATCATACCCGGATACCGGATACGTGCCTTGACGGACAAAGAGAGAGCTGAGAAGGTTAGTCAGTTGGTGGCACGTACACGCGAATGGGAACAAGGCCTGGTTGGCGTGTACCAAGATTATCTGAAGTCCTTAGATGCAGAAACCAAAGGTATATTCTAACCCTTTTCATGTTCTTTTGGGAGTAGCTCTAATTTATCAGCCAGCCAGATCGGATTTAGGCGAAGTAGGTCTTCGTTGTATGTGTACGCTGTTGGCAGAGGCTACACATTTCAATTTCCGCACGAACCTGATGACTGCCGTCGTCGCCCGATTGAGCAAGAAATTATGGGATGAAGTACGAAGCTGTCCTCATGTATTCGGCATTGGCTAATTATTGCTTGCGACAGACATCTGATCTTTGCCTAAACACAGTCATATCTGTCTTCCGTGGCGACGAGACTGGCCTACCTTCTCTCGAAGTTGTACGCATGTTGAATCGCATGATCAAAGAACATCAGTTTGAAGTTCGCCCGGAAGTCTTGTCCTGCCTTCGTCACCTACGTCTCAAATCTGAATTGGGAGTCCGTGCTTCAGACTCCAAGGTGGAGAAAGAACTCACTAGTGCTTCTAAGCATTCGACCCCCAAAGGCAAGAAAAAAATTGCACCCAAACCCCATCTAAGCAAGAAAGCCAAAAAAGCGCTTAAGGAACGGAAGGATATAGAAAAGGAAATGAAAGAGGCCGAAGCCGAGGTCGACAAGGAAGAACGCTCGTCCAATGTGAGTAACATTGTACTCGTTGTTACAACTCGCCTGCTGAGCAAGTCTTATTTGATGTTCAGCAAACCGAGACATTGAAACTACTTTTTGTGCTGTACTTCCGAATACTCAAGAACCCGAAGCCAACTCCCCTTCTGCCAGCTGCTTTGCAAGGTATCTCAAAATTTGCTCATCTTGTCAGCATCGACTTCTTCAAGGACTTGATGCAAGTCTTGAAGGAGCTTACGGCTCGTGAAGATCACGAGTTGGAATACAATAGCACCATGGCTCGTGATCTTCAGTCCCGTTTGTTGTGCATCGTTACGGCGTTCGAACTCCTCTCCGGTCAAGGTCAGTAACAGTCGTGCCTCGACATCCAGACAGGGCGTCTAAATAGTGTTCAACAGGGGAGGCGCTCGATATCGACCTCGGAGGTTTCATGAATCAGCTATATGCGATCATCATGCCATTGTGCTTAACGTCAAAAGTCGACGGCTTGCCTGTTGCTTCGGCCAAGAGGAGCTACGCTTCTGGCAACCATCAATCAGCCATCGACCTTCTGTTTCATGCTCTTTCCCTTGCTTTTTCATCCCGTGCCTCGAATAGCTGGTCGCCCTCCTGGCGCTCGGCGGCTTTTGCAAAGAGGCTCCTCGTAGCGTCACTTCATTGGCCAGCTCCGACGGCCATTCGAACAATCGAGTTTGTGCGGACCCTTTTAGCTAAAGATCCGAAATTGGAGTCCTTATTGTCAACTGATGATCGTAGTGTCGACGGCGTATATCGGCTGGACCTCGAAGACCCCCAGCTTTGCAAACCATTCGCCTCTTGCTTCTATGAACTGCAATTGTTGCAGAGCCATGCTGATGAGAAGGTCAGGGATGCTGCTGCGAGACTGTCCAGCATCTCGAAACCATAGTCATCTATTGTAACACGAGAGCTGTGATTCCGTACAATGGCTACATCAATAAAAGTATCCTGTGGTACTTGTAAACAAATCCAAGTTATATCTACAAAAGGTGCAAAGTCCCAAATACATAGGAGCCGAGGGGCGAATGAATCGTACATGTAGAACCAGTTCAAAGGACGAGGTTAGTAGTCCATGACTCCCAAAGTCCAAAATATCCAACCGGATAGATGGCAGCACCAAATTGCGTTGAGCTGTTGTTTTCGTAGCCGTCGAGATTCGAGCCTATGGGGTGGAGAACGGGTATGTCCAACACAAATTGGTGTAAAAGTAGACAGGAAGATTAGAAGGGAAGGTGTCTAGGCCTTGCGTATGAGGACGCCGTGGATGATGATGAGCCATTGCTGCCCACAGAAGGATGAGATGAGAGGGGTGCGTCCTGGGGAAACCCAGAACTAGCATTGCGCGGTACGTCTGATACTGCAGGCACGCGCCTCACGTGACAGGCAGACGAAGGATATGGATTGTATGTCGACCGATTGGAGCCTAAGAACGAAGTTTGCGGTCGGACATCGAGTTTGTAGCTAGTAAATTCTGCCGATGGCAAGCCACTCCTTGTCCTGTCCAGTTCATACGTGATGGAGACGACCTCCTCGCTGCCCATGAGGATATGCTGCACGATGCGCGTGGATTTAGCTGACGACACGTGGCATAAGTGAGACTTCTGCGTGACGAATCACTAACAGCGCTGAACTCACCTGTATTTCGCCACTTACATCTCGAAAGCCAGGACTCCGGCAGCAAGGACGTTACCGTCTGACCAGCAACCGTGGAATCTGAGCAAGCAAGCTCGAACGTGCCTACTTCTTCAGAATCGCACACGTCCGCCGCAAACACGCGAGTGATGCAATGCGCTGATGTTACCCAGGGAGTGACGAAGGAGACAGAACCTTGGAAGCCATGGAGCGAAGGAGGACTCGATAGGTCATCGAGGGGCGATAGCGACAACTTGATCCGGAGAGAAAGACGAGGAGCTGGGCCCACTGGCAAGGGCGAGATGGACAAGATGCGTACGGCGTCGATGAAGAGGGGATGCATCCCTTCAGCCCATATTGTCAAGGAGGAGATAGGGACTCGAGCGATATCTGCGGGTGAGCTGGTGAACATGAGGCGGGAAGGTTCGCCGAAGGGAAACAATGAACTAATAGGTGTGTATTCCTCCTTTACAACACTTTCACTAGGACTCAGTGCATGAGACCACAGAGGAAGTGGTGCAAGATACGAATGTGTGGCTTGTTCAGAAGATTCGAAGAGACCTGGGCCGGGTGGTTGACCAAAGCCCATGTCACTGCCGTAACCCGACGAAGAAGAAGTGGTCGGCGACAACGCGAGATGCATGTCGCGGATTTCCTCCTTGATCTGTACCTCAGAAGAAACAGACTCTGGACTGTGACGTTGGGAGCTTGCGGATGCGAGTGAACCATCTTGCTCCTCTCCTCCGGCGACTAATTGGTATGCTGGGAAAGGATGTGATCAATGATGACTCAAATATGGGAATGGCCAAAAACTGACTTGGCTGTCCCTTCCACATATTTCTTAGAACTTGTATGTGACTCGCCACCTGTTTTTTTGACCGTTCGATTCCAGCGCTGCGTAAATGACCAACAAGAAATTGGTTCCGCCATCTGCTGCGACCGCGCGAATATGTTGCCCATGGTGATTTCTGGTATTGTCGCAGTCCTGACAAGTCCGGTACGTAAGAGAACGGAACTAAATTAGTCGAAGATGGAGCTCACCCTCCACAAAGACTCTCTCAACGTGTTCAGGCCAGACTTCACTGGTACCGTCCTTGAGCATCTTCCTGTGCTTTCTTTGAGGTGTGAGGGACTTGGAGTCGGGAGATGAAGCCAGTACCGAGCCCACAGAGGCGGACCGGGCCGGCGAGGGAGACATTGTCATGTGTGTGGATGTCGAGAGTGAGACAGAGGAGGAGAGAAGGAGGAGGAGGAGGAAGAGGAGGAGGAGGAGGAGGAGGAGAAGGAAACGAGAGGAGACGGGAGGGACGAGGAGTTATATATGTGGAATGGCGGGAGGCCTAGTCACGAAAGGATATTTGAGCACGGAAGGAAAGCCGAAAGGTTGAGCGAGATCCGATAATGGCAGGAACGGCCCGGAGAGTTGGAGATGGTGGTTGTTCGTGAGATCGGGGGAGAACCCAAGGCCGGGCCTCGCAGACGACCGGAGACCTCGCGCCCATGTGCGACTGTCGTTCATGTCCGGACAACACAAGATCGAGAACAGTCCAGAGTCCCTTGCCCTTTCAGCTTACCATATCAGGAAGTGAACAACGAGGGTCAATCGCAATAGGCGTGCTTCCATGGGGCCGAGAACACGGTCCAATACTGCCATATACTGCCGTCTGCCTTGATTTTGAACACCGAACCAACACCGCCCGATGGTCCACCGCCCATGTCCAATGTCCGGGCTGCTGCTCTGGCTGCTCCAAATAGGCAGCTTGGATCCCGCAGCTTGGGCCCCATCCAATGAGCTGCCGAGGCAAAAACTCTGACATCTCGGGTCTGGGCACTGGGCAGCGCCGGCAACAGGCGCTCATAGACTTTCGGGCGGAGTCTCAAATCCGACCATCTGTCACTGTGCCGCAAGTCGTGACCCTGCCTTGGCAATACCGCTTGCGCGGAATGAGCGCGACAGAAAGTCTGACGCACAAATGGCTTCGACAGAACATTCAGTCATACGACCAGAAGGATAGGCTCTTATCCGACGTCGATTCTCTTCTCTCGCACTTTCCAACCATTCGTCCAAAGACCGACATATATAGTTTAGTAACGTACCCTCCCTCGTTTACTCATTCTAATCCATTCATTTCACTCGCACACCGATAGCCTATGACGATGGCAGAACTCAGCTCCTTCTATGCCTACACGGCCTCCTGCCTATAACCTATCGCCAGTCAGCCTATCACATTCCTATTGCGATCTGGCTCGTCAAAGACTATCCCCACAAGCCGCCCATCGCATATGTCGTCCCAACTTCCGATATGCTCGTCAAAAGAGGAAAGTACATGGATGTAAGTGGAAGATGTACCATCGAATATGTTCGGCACTGGGAGAGGAAGAGCGAGGTGCGTTCGAGAACATCGCTTCAAATTCTCTCATCACATTTCTATATCCCACAGGGCTGTAGTCTAACGGCGTTCGTAGAAGCCATGCAAGCTCACTTCTCCCTTGATCCACCCGTGTATTCTAAGCCCAAGCAACCTGGAGGTCACCCTTCACATGCCCCCAACGTCGACTACGCAGCTCGACCTCCCCCTTCTATCTCATCGAGTTCTAGCCCTCAGCCGGCAGCTCCCCATAAATCACCTTTAAACAGTGACGATCGACCTCTTTTGCCTCCTAAACCGGCTTCGTACATTGGAAGCAACACCGTGAAAACAGTTACAAACGGCGCTGTATATTTACCTGACGGGCATCACATCGTAAGCGTTGGTATCACCTGATTGTGCTCTCTGACCCGGGAATTCTAGTCCACACCCGTATCCCCTCCGCCTCGGCCACCATTGCCTCACCCTCGGACCGATGCACCGCCATCACCTTCATTTACGCATCCGGGGCACCACAACAATAAGGGAGCACCAGTGATTGACACGTCTTCGTATGCTTCTACTGCATGGCGTGTGGCGCCAGCTGTCACACCAAGTGGTGTTCTGAGCGTGGCCTACGGAGGACAACAATCTCCCCCTGGTTCTTCTGTCATTGTTCCGCAGACACCGCATATAGTGGCGCCGGCTGGATATGCCTCCCACCCAGTTCCGCAGTCGCCAAATCGTCCCGCCCCACATCAACCGCTCGCACAGCCTCTGCGGCACTTACCCGACCCTGTTCCGGAACCACGTTCCCCATTGCCAAACCTTCTTGACGAAGTTCCCATCCGACCTTCCAATGAGCGTGGTTCTGAGCATGCGCCTCCTCCACGCCCGCCCAACCCGGAGCTCATGCACCTTCACGCTCAGGTGCACGCAAGGATTGCTTCCGAGTTCGCATCATTATCACAAGCCATGACGATAGACTCTGAACGGCTTCGAGCGCATCAGAGTGATCTGCTGACCGGTGAACCTGCAATCCGTGACGAGATGAGTCGTCTGGAGGCGGTTCGTGGAGTGTGTATCAGTGTGGCTGGTAGACTGCGAGAAGCGGTTGCTCAGGCTGAAGGGAATGTCGCGGAGCTTAAACGGAAGGGAGATCCTCCAGTGGACGAGCTCGTGTGCTCAACCTCGATTGTGCATAACCAGTGGGTTTGCACGCGACTCCCCCTTGGACTGTTTCACCCATCTGTTTCAGGTTGATCGACTTGATCGCGGAAGACAACGCGATAGAAGATGCGATCTATCATTTGCACCGAGCATTGAATGCGCGCCGAATCGAGCTTGATCGCTTTCTACGGGTAATGTCTTCATTCTTCAGAACATCGCTGTAGACTCACCCGCTCGCACAGACGACGCGTGTCCTGGCTGAAGAGCAGTTCTTCAGGCGCGCACTGATAGAGAAGATCCAGAATGGAATGCCACTAGGTGCGCCGTCGGGTTCGGGGTGGTCCTGACAGTCACATTAGCATTTGGGGTGTCCATGTGCCTGTCAACTCGGGTACGATTACCTGCCATGTACTCTGAGCAATCTATGATGCCACCAGTTACCGCCCTCCCCCGATCGCTCACGGAGCGCAGATCGTCATTTCCGAACTATCCACGTTCTGGACCATCATGGCATTGCGCCAATTGTGCACTTATAAGACAGCCGCCATAGAATTCCAACCATTCGGGGTCGATAGCAGGCACTAGATCTGGCCTATCTCAGGTCCCAGCCACTCGTGGTAGCCTAGACTCCATTTTGTAGGCTGCAACTTCGCACCTGGAGCTGTCCGTCGAACAATAATAAGCTATCCCTAAATTAGCGACACCGACAGAAGCAAGCGCATCCATACAATTGTGAGTACATCAAGCCGGAAACAAAAATAAGGAAGTGTACTGCAATCTCACCAATGCAGTCAAAGAAGAATAGAAAGAGGGTTCAAAGTCGCGCGCTCAAGTTTCTACCATCACAAATGAAGAAAGCATCCACAGAAACTGGACAGTCTCCAGACACCACCTAGAAACGTCTAGACATGTCAAGCCACCACCCTGCCTTCAACACCCTCGAATTGCACCTTTCTTTTCCCCGTACTTCCAATCCACCGCCACACCCTAAGTTCATCTCCACCCTGCACCTCCTCAAGATTCGCGCGCACGTTGGCGTTGCTCTCGACCACGCGTTCTACTTGGTCCCACAGCCGCCGCCGCCGCGCTACGGAATGTTCGTCCTGCAGTATCAGGTCGCGCAACTGCAGGGATGACAGGTACGGCTGTGGAGCAACGATGGGATCTGTGTGATGCTGCAGCTCTTGATTTCGCAACAGATCGAGCGTGGTTTGAACAAGCTCGGTGACACGCTTGTTTTCAATTCTCTTCTGAGCACGTCTAGCGCGCATGACGAGAGAGCCGATAACCAAAAGAATGGTGGCTGCAATATGCTTAGGCCATAAAGAAATAAACCAAGAAGTTCCAGACTCACTGAAAACCCGCCCTTTCCACTGCTTCCAGATCTCCCGGGATTTGACCGTGAATGCGCAATACCAATCCAAATTAGCGGTTTTGTGTGCAATGTACCTTCGGCCTCTGAGGAGCAAATTTAACTCACGTTCGACAACTATCAAAGTAAGACGTACTCAGAGTCAAGCCCAGTTAACACACCACCCCATTGCACAAGTTGGCGTATAGCCTCGTCAAACGTGTCCTCAAAAGTATCAAGAAGCTGAGGCTGGAACAAATTAAGTCACGATGACGGCAAAATAAAATTCGCACGCAGGACTCACAGCAGTCTTCTGCCTCATCGATTCCTTCAATGCACCTATCTCTAGGCCCCATCTCTTCGCTTCCCCGCCTGTCGACTCCTGGACAAGAGGAATCTCACCAGCACAGACTCTTTGTCCACGTTCTTGACCCAACCCCGCCTCGATAGCCTTTCCTAGCACACCAATGTGCCTCTTGCGCCGGGGATCCTCGATACACCTTGGAGGCAATGCAACAGGGCTTAAGCCAGGCATACCGTCGAGCAGAGTGGACACGATGGTAAGCGTACTCTGCACGAAAGGAGACAGTGGCACATGGGGAGAAGTCAAAGAGTTCGCCATGGGGAATGAGAGGAAATATAAGGTTGGATGGGGGCGTATGATGTAGCCGTTATCGCATATTACGCTGTTCTGAGTGCATGTCGCGTGTTCGGGACAGGGCGTGCATTCATTGGGAAAGAAAGGTAACAACGGCAACGCAGGGCAAAGAGTTTGGTCTTGTACAGCCTCGCCATCTTGATCCTGCTTGTGAAATGCAACGGAAGGTAGATATAGATGTGTCCTATTTTCCCTGTTACACGCATCGATGGCGGCGACCTCGGTGCGGAGTCGTTCCAGCGCATCATTGGTGTCCTTGCCAGCATCGCAAAAGCCGATAGAGGCTGACTGCCGCTTGAATGGAAGAATATGGGTGAAAAAGACTAAGACCATTATTGACACAAAAATTCGCATGAGGGGACCTGAGATGGACTTCGGTTGCCCTGACGGTCGAACCAGAATGCCGCCATCTGCGATGCGACGTGAGACGGCATGCGTGTGCTTCGTTTCCACTGATTCTTCTTCCTCATCTCCTTGATCTGCTTCATCATTAAGAACTTTGATGACGTCCATCACGGATTTATCCGCATCACAGACTTCCTCAGATTGAAAAGCATCACCTGCGTTCATATGATGAGCGCGCGTATGTTCTGCGGCAGAGAAAGAGAGCCTAGGAATTGCGGGTGCCACAAAAATGTTTTCCCGGACGACATCAGGCGGCAAGCGAGGCTCAAACTTTGCCCTACGGAGTGGAGATTGGGGCAAGGTATCATCTTCGGGACTCCGTGTGGGAGAAGACGGAGGAAGGTATTGGGGAGGTGCAGATGTCGCCTTTCGAGAAGACCGACGAGTAGTGGTCTTCGACGCTGCGGACTTCCGGATACGCGGCTTCACGGGTGAAGGCCGAGCAGGGGAAGAAGATTCTGCACCCGACTGGAATATATTGTTATCCTCCCATCCACTATCCTCCGCGAACTGAGAAGCCGTGAGCTAAGAAGACCGTGACATGCAAATGAAAACTCACCGTTTGTGAGACACGTCGGGCCCTGGAGCCTGCATCCTCGGACTGGCAAGATATCAAAAGCTGGCAAAATCGAAACTGCACATACACACTTACAGTCTTCTTTCCCCTGCTAATTTTTCGGGGAACTACTTCCTCTTCAGGCTCACTTTCCTCCATTACAACGGGTTGCAGGGTCTTGTTAGTGCGAGTTGAAGGAGCTCCTAGACTAGGTTGAGCAGAAGACCGACGCCGTTTGGGCTAAAAGGAGTGACTATCAGATTTATCTCCAATGGTTGGCAAGATGCAACACGGACAGACTCACCGGGTCTTGTTGAACTGGAACATCCTCGAGGTCATGGGAGGACGCTCGTGAACCTCGCCGCGACGATCGTCGCAATGGCTTGGAGAACTGGTAGGTATGAAGCAACATATATCAATGTGCAAATACATACATTCGTGTCTTCAGTGAGAGGCTTCCCGGTCACGCCATCTTTGATACCATCATCGCTCGCCATACTATTCTCTCTTTTGAGCCTCTCCTTCTTGAATTTTCCTCTTTTCGGTGTAATCTCATCATGAAACAATTGAACGAGCTTGGGCTTGGTATACGGAGTGGGATACCGGACATTATGAAAGCCAAAGACTCCAATTAGCTGGGGTACAGTGAGTGAGGAAGGATCAAAGTCAGAGTCCAGATATTCGCCGAGGACGATGACCTGCGCGGCAGTCATGGAGCGCGACATGGTTGTAACCGGGAAAGCACCCAAGTCACCCTCGCGACTGGTGTTCCACTCAACGGTCACGTCACGGCGTCAATCCCACATCACGCGTACACAATGCAATGCTAAGGTCATCGGTTGCGAGTGGCGAATTCATCATGAATGCGGCACTCTGACATTGAGACTCGAACTCGAAACCGCTGGCCCTATGCTGTAAACACACGCCTGCGTATGCATTGCAACCTAGCCACTTAGTCCGCTGGACGTAGCAGGGCATCCTCCACAGCCTTCCTGACGAGTCCTGTAGCCGGGATTTTAGTGGGTCTCCGGGACACAACCGGCCACCTGGCCGAACTGGCAGGCGTGCACAAACCGCATTTCTCCAAGCGAAATCCCCTAGCTATCCCACATCTTGAAATTCCACCCAATAAAATAAAGGACTCGGTCTATGAACAGTACCGCCAGCCAATCGAACATATCAGCGTTTATGATACATGTGTGTTGTTACAAATTGCTGATGAAGTCGTACTGATTGTAGCTAAACAGACTAGCCACTACCTCCACGTCAACAAAGCTGCCTTGGTTATATTTCCAGAGGCAACTCGGCGAACTTCGGTCGCAATAGGGCAGACGGCCCATACCATTGACCCTTGACCTACTAGAAATAAGCATCCGCAAGAATACTGAAGAGATTGTACTGACAAGGAAGTTGAAGTATAGGTAAGGGAAAAGGTCCTGAAGCATAAAGATGTTGAGCCTATCCTGTCAACACACAATCGTAGTGCTTCATTACCTTCCCCAAGTGATAGAATGCGCTAATAACTGTCAGGTCAACAATGTTAAGAGACCTCCATTACACACAGGACTTACCGACGTGGCGTTGATTGATCACCTATATATTTAGCGAACGATTCGGATGGTTCTAGGCCATACTTAAACTCGGCAAGCATCAATTCTCCGTAGCCAGTGAGCAACTGATAAATTTGTGAGTAGTACCGCCCCATACTGATCGGGACCACATACGGGACAACTCGTATAACCATCATATATCGCCGAGCCCACCTTTCCTCTGTCCATGAAGCTGAAAAGATTTTCCACTAGCACTGGCGCCTGCTTTGTTATTGCGGCCGCAGTCCTGCTCGTCGGCAATGATGATGCATCACCGAGTGAAAACACATTCGAAAACTCGGGTTTCACGTGCTGAAGCGTTCCCTGATCGACTTCGACCCACCCTGCAGCATCTGCAATTGGTGTACCTTTCAGCACGTTCAATGGGCCCATGGGTGGTGTGACATGCAGAGTGGTGAACTCCTCTGTCACACTGGAGTTATCCGCGAGGTTGACAAAGGTTGCTTTTCGGTTTGCAGCATCGATGGAAACTAGATTATGTTGGAACTTAGCCCCGATTCCGCGCTTAAGTCGCATCGCGTTCAATGCATCCGAGTATTTCTTGACGCTGAACATTGTGGGCATTCCATTCATGAAATCGACTTGGATCCTATCGCCCCTACCAGTTTTCCGGAATCTATCCCAGGCCATCCACATGATTTTTTGAGGAGCTGTAAGTTCAATGGGTTGTAGAACACCGCTATAGAAATCCAAATAGTTGACTAACCTCCGGGACATTTGATTAACCCTGCAGGCTGCGTAAAGATCGCTCTACCGGAACGAAGACCTTCAATGTCCTTCCACACCTTGTCACAGTAGTTATAGGAATATATGGTCGAGACATTGGATGAGGGGTCATCCAGTGCGCTCGGAAGCCCTTCGATCTGATCGAAATTTACTTGAAGCCCCGTTGCTATCACTAGCGTTTCATATGACAATGTACGCCCCGCAGACGTAGTGATCGAGTTCCTTGAAGGGTTGAAGGATTGCATATTCTCCACGATGTGAGCAGTGTGCTGTGGGATGAGATCGGCTAAAGGACGGCGGAGCTCGGACTTCTGCTTAAGACCCGAGCCAACAAATGTCCTGATAGGACGATTGAGAGTTTGAATAAAAGATGAAGCGGTTAACTCACCACCCAGGCTTAATAGATGTTAACGAATGAATGTATGAGCGCAGGAGAATTTTCTCTGGTTGAGTTCTCACCTGATAGTAATGGTACTCTGCAGCATCTACAATAGCGATGTCCCCTTCCTTCAAGGACTTTCCGGCACGTTCGAACCTATCGTACAGCTGATTTGCAACACTCAATCCAGCAGCCCCTGTGGACAGGGTCATAAAAAAAAACAGCCGAATCGAATCGTCGATTGCTAAAATATTGGGAAACTGACCTCCACCGACAATCACCACTTTGTACCTGTCTTTCGTCGTCGCGCTAAGAGACCGGACTCCCAAAAGTCGGGAAAGAGATGTGGGTGTTCGTGCGACAAGCATACTTGCTAACTGGGTTTCTGGTGATATGGAGACCCTGGGGAAGCTGTCAATTCGTGTGCTCAACTGCTATCGTGAGGCAGTTGCTATTAAATTCGCCTCATGATTTGGTCTGTTGGAGTTGGTTTGTTGAACTTTGCTCAATAAACGGCATCATCAGTGCTCACGATGGCGGATCCTCTGTGACCGGGGACCAATATCAGCCACATCATTCGTTGTTAACATCAAGCTGCTACGGTACACTTACGGAACCACCATATTTGACAGGATAATATATCGCATCGGCACCGGCAAAATTCTGCTACCGACCCAGCGTGTGAGGTAGCGGTTTGCTTGTGACGGACAAGTGCAAGCGAAGAAAACGGAGGCACAAAAAACATATGGAGGCGGACACTTACAAAAGCACCGCGGAGATAGGGTGGGAATACGCATAGTGAAGTAACCAAAAAGGCGATCGTAGGCACAATATCCCCGTGACGTCAGCAGAATTCATTTACGCATCTGTCACATGTTACATAATGTGACACTGCAAAGTGAAAAGCACCGAGGGAAAAAACATTTATGCAAGAACTAGCATAAGCTCTGTGAAGGAGACTATCATAGCAGACCTTATCACCTTAGGGCGCCCTAGGACCTTTCGGTACCGGACGAACTTGTTTGGGGACAGAGGGGTACTACTGCATGCAAGCATTCGATCTTGTGCCCGTGGTGATGCATTGCTGTGTGCTATACAATACAGTCCTGACATGTTATTGTGATCAGTCGCCACCGTGCAGTCAGCTGTCCATCACCTCCTTTGCTGTGGAGGCAACGCTCTTCCTTTCTTCTCGCTCTTTTCTCTCTGCAGCTGGTCTGCAATTAATTACTTTGTTCATAATTTTCTGATCGTCATCGGACTATCTGTATTGTTCAATCCCTGTGAGGCCCTCTATGAGTACAAGCACCGTTCGCCTTGGTCGTTCCCACAATGTTGATGGCTTGCCTCCATGCCCCCGCTCACGCTCTGTTGGGCGTGACAGAATCGCAACTCCCAACACCAGCACAATCGATCAGCGTCTCCCTTCTGCAACCACACGCCAAATACGTCCTCAGCGATCACTCGCAAACTTACCTGCACATGTGCAATCGTCCTCGCTTTTGGAGACTCGCGAAAGTTCGTGTGCGCCCCCGCTTCCGACATATGGACACACCTCACGGGGACAGAGTCGCGACATGGGAGAGGCGCACTATAAAGCTGTGGGTGACATGACGTACGGGGGTCGCTCAATCACAGCAAGCTCGCCTAGCTCGGAAGTCTCAGTGAGCTCGTCATACTCGGACAAGATGAAGGTTTGCTCGGGTGCCGCGTCATTACGTATGAGCATAGAGGAGCAGCCCTTTCTGACGGAGGGTCAAGAGAAATGGACGAGGGATCGATGCGCTGTTGACAAATTCCGCCCCGCCACCCCGGACAGTATGTCGTGCTTCGACATGTTCTTCTCAAGAGAGAATAAATCTAATTTCAATCCGACTCACAATCAGATAATCAGCCTGAGGTTGTTCCAGCTGGCTACGGATCTTTTCTATGGAGTCGCGTGGCAGATGCAGCGAGCACGCTGACCATCAGTGTGAGGTTGGCCTGGGCTACCAATGTTACCATCTATGCTGGAGAAGGTGAGTGTCCATTCATAGAGAGGTCTCGCAAAGTAATTGAGTGGTGATTCTGGAACAGGGACACCACCTGGAGAGGAATCTCGCTTGACACGTGCTATGAAAGCATACCACCTTGCGAAAGCCCGAGACCCCGTAGATTTGCCGGCCTGGCTATTTGATGAGCACGAAGTTCGTGCTGCTTGTTCCCAATTGGGAGCAAGCTTTCGCCCTAATAATGAAGAAAGCTCTCCCCAGGGTTACTGTTCTCTTCCCGCCCACCAGAACCGAGGGCTACGAAATGTTTATGATGCAACAAAGACACCAACTGCAAGGCCCATCTCTGATAGATACCGGTCTCGAGTTGGCAATGTCCGAGATGACGGCATTGCCGGAACCTCAAAGCCAAATGACCGATTGAAGACAATTCGAGATGCGAAACGAAATGCAGCACAGCTGAACGTTATATCTGATGGATATGATGGGGATGACCAGGGTAGGGAGAACGACGGAAGATCGGATCTGAACATGGCCGCAGGCTGGATACGGTGGCAGACGAGCCGCCTGTCACCTAGGACAGGTTTACCAACCAGGCCTGGACTGCCAACAATCTAAGCATGCGCGTCTTTAGAACTGCTTTGATTCATGCATCAAACTATATGTTACACGAGAGTTTGTTGTAATAGAATTGCAACCGAGGCTGAAGGTCACCATGATAGGGATTGGATCAAGGTAGTCTTGGATATAAGCGCGGGGCTGTCGTAGCTTGAAACGTATGGACATTACAGAGACTCAACGTGGTGTCAACGTTATGCTGTACTTTGTCGTGACTCCCATCAGGTTTCCCGTGAGAAGTTAGGCGTGCTGTACTATCCAATGTCACAGCGACGGATTCGAGAACAAGGATTGTATACGAAGAATCAATCTCGGACAATTGTCATCCTACGTCGACACATCAGTACTTCAATTGTCTATCCAGCTTGCCAACATGGAACAAACTACGGCTACAAAGGCAAAGACGAAAGCACGATTGAAGCGAGTTCTTGTGACGTAGAACGTCAAGACGGATCTGGACTTGGCTAATTATGCGAGATTAACAATTGTTGCGATTGTTCTGCATCCGCAGATGTTGTCGATACACCTAATAAAGCTAGATGCGGGCCTCAAACTGTGGGACGCTGGGCCTGTGGGTCTCTCACGCCTCAAGTAGCTGCAAGAGGCAACCTCCAGGCATGATTAGATAATTACGTCGGACAGCTTCGAACAAGGAACCACTTGATGTGGAGCATGATCGCTGTTGCCAAGACAAATGATCACGGCTAGCGTTTCAGGGTCCAATCATCTTCTCCCTCATATAGCCTTCCATTCGTCCTTGATTTCTCCTCACATCCTTCTTCCCTTTTCTTCGTCGAGTTGATTCTCGATCAATTCTCCTTCGTTTTCGTTTTCTTGAGGTAACCTTCCATTTCTCCATCTCATTTTATTTTTCTGCTCATGTCCCAAACAGATCACCCTCTTTGACAGAGTTTTTCACGACACCCTCTGGGAGGAAAATTGTCCATCACACCTCCACGGTCTTCTTACTTTCTGAACGGATCCCAACCCTTATTTTGCAATAGTCATGTTCGCTTCTGTTCTTGGTATTGCAGCGCTATGTGTTGGTGTTGTCTCGGCCCATCCTATGCCTGATAGTGCTATCGGCCAAGAGGTCGCAGTCTCCGCACCCAACGGTACTCCCATGTCTGATCTCCCCACGTACGCCCTTTCTTTTCCGTGCAATGCAACCAAGTCTCACCCCGACAAACCAGATCCACCTACGCTGCTGCTCCTGCTGCTTCCGCCAGTGCCTCTTCGGTGATGTCACCTGGAGGTTACTATGGTGGCTACAGCCAGAACTCGAACTCCGTCTGGTCTTCTTCGGCAGCGGCGCCGACCAGCTCTCCGTCGTATTCGACCCCATCGTACGGGTCGGGTAGCACAAACTGGGGTGGGAACCAATACAACGATTGTGTGCAGCGTCAGTTACAAGCCAGTCTACTTTATTGGTGATAGTCTAATGTTTCCTTCAGAATGCGTCGTGCAGTTCGGTGCAGCCACCACCGTGGCGATGGCCGTTCCGACTAGCTCGTCTGGGAGTCAAGGGACCGGTGCTACCCATACCGTATGGGTGGCTCCTACTCAAGGCGTCCTTCGTTATGTCCCTTTCGCGACCAACGCGTCTGTTGGGGATACTGTTAAATTCATCTGGGGTGCTGGACCACACACAGTCACCAAGTCGTCTGCTTTGAATATTTGTAACAAGACGAGCGACGCACCGTTTGTTTCTGGCGCACAAAACAAGTCTTTCGTCTGTGAGTAGCTCATGCGATGTTCTTTCTCGACCTGAAGGTTGACGACATGATTCTAGTCAACCAGGTCATCAACGATACCAACCCCACATTCTACTACTGTGGTATTCCAGGACACTGTGAGAAGGGCATGTTTGGAATCATGTACGTTTTCGGTAGCTGTTACATCGCTTCACAGCTGATGTCATGTATCATTCTAGCAACCCTCCGAGTGCACCCGGCGGGCCGATGTCGGTTGCCTCTATGATGCCCCAGATAGCTGCTAATGATTCCAGTATGGCTGCTGCCTGGGCCTATACTCAATCAATGACTGCGAACAACACTGGTGCTGCCAACTGGGGTTCCAACATTGATATGAATGGTATGCCCTCTTGGTCGCACTCCTACATGATCTCGAACGTTATGTACACTCGGGCCTTCTTGGCGGCAAACCCTGAACTGGTGAACCCTGACAGTACCGTCAACATGAACAAAGCTGGTAACAACCCCTTGGCGATTCCTCAAGATATCGCCGTTTTGTCCAATAGCTCTAACAACGCTACATCTGTGTCGCCGTCAGCAGCCGCTTCTTCCATATCATCCCCGTCTTCATCATCTTCCGCGGCTCCCGGTGCGCATAATGGCGCAGGCGCGGTGACGTCGTCGCGTGTTGTTGTCGCCCTCGTGGCAGTGATTGCCGTAGCCTTCGCCCTGTGAAGACTTCCTGGCCCCGTTCAATATCGCTTTCAAAAAATGTTTTTGTGCTGATCGCTCACCTTAGGCAGGGGACATTTGCGTAGAATTGTCGTTCAGAACTCTAACCGCTCGACATTTGATATTTGAATTTTTTACTGCCCCGCGTTGGAATTACCTTACTGTAGAGTCATGATCATTACTTTATTTTCTCCCTTTTGCATCTACTCTACTTGTGTCAGTGGGAAGAATGGGGTGTCTCCGGTAGGCACTGGATATAATGAAGTAATGTTTGGGCCCGTCTTCTGGTTGTGTTTGAGTTTCTCAAGGTCGTATTGTCGGTTCTCACCGGTCCTAGTGTTTGTAGACTGGCTATAATAGAGCTCAAATTGCACATGAAGATGCGTTTCACTCTTCTATACATGATTACCGACCATTTTTCGGTCTATATATGCTTATGCACACAAAATAAGAATAAGGCTGCAGGACCCAGTACCGAGTGATGGTAAGGATATTGTTCGAGAGGATGTTAGTTCCTGCCTGATACTGAAGATCCTAGTGTCAGGGTCAAAACATTACCAATCTATAACTGGCATGTTCATCATGCACACTAAGCCAGCTTCAGTGTTTCTTTTTATTTTCAATGTAAGTCAAATTCCAAACCATGTAGATGTACTCCAGGCCGCATCATGAACCCGATCTCGTACGCTGCATGTGGTATGGTCTTGTTGGAATCGCAAACCAGCGCGTGCACTTTCCATTTTTGGAAACTCGGCGATTGCCAGTGCAACCCTTCCTGCTCGTATTTTTGAATGCATTCATTTATTTTTCCCTCAGTCTCTGCGTTCTGTTCTTGGAGCTGAGGTGAGAACATTACCTTTAGCCCTTTTACTTTACTGCTTTACTGATAGTACTTGAGCTGTTTGTGTCAGTGTTTCTGTGCTAGAGAAACACTTATTCCAACAGGTCTATTGGCCACATGATGACACTGCGAATAGAGGGTATTCCATACTAACCATATGAAATGATCGAAGCCATGGCATATGTGTGCACATGAGCCTGCATAATTTCTCACACTAGTGCAAAGTAAGGTCATGGTGAAGACCAGCACAATGATCTGAGGAAAAAAATAGAACAATAAAAAGTGATTGGGTTTGGGAACTGTGAGGCGGGAACCGGGAAAGTTGTGTGACCTCCGTAGGTGTAGCGGCAGAGTGTCACAAACATGTTCATGGTCTTGTTGTCGACTTAGACAGTGAATTCGTATGCAGTTGGGGGTAAGGTTGTGATGATAGTGGTTGGAACTCACAGCGCTCCAAGATCAAAAAACCGGACAGAGCGCCATTTTTGTGCATTATTTATTATTCTCGAGAAATCTTTACAATTACACGCTGCCGGGTGAAATGGAATGGTCAAAATGGTCAAAATGTGGCGAGCAGAGTGTAACGAAACAATGGATATTACAGATTTCAGGACTGACTACTGGCAATAATGTAAGAGATGACTGGTTACTTGACGTTTGCTCCTGCATCGACGCAGGCAAGACTGCTGGACAATAATACAGTACATGTTGAAAGAATGCCGAGCGAATATGTCCTGTATCTTCACGGACCAATATTAGAATCCCATGTGTTTTGCGTATGAACAATAGACGTGATTTAGACATAGTATTGACATCATTCAAGACTAACAAAGGGTCTTCTGTGCATTGTGTATTCATACTAGATAAAGAAGTGTGTGAACATGTTGATATAGTTCCTGACAACATAGACGAAGTGCGGCAAGAAGGCATAGGCATATGGCTAATGACAATGTGAGATTGTGAAGATGCAAGCCAGTCTGCACCGAGGACGACAGAAATGTCATCAAGAACAACAATAAATTTGATCATAGACTTTACCGAAAATTCATCAGATATAAACAAATATTGACGCAAAAGAGGATGCTGCAAGGGAAGGAATGGGATATGGCCATGGAGAAAAAATGCCATTACAGAAGAGGAGGTGGGAAATTAGAGGATGTCACGCAGCAACGGGTGTACAGCAGTCAGGAGTATAAATGTATCAGCAAAATATTGCAAATACCTATGATCGACATGGATAGTCCAAAAAAAAAAAGTAACACTTAAAAAAAAATCGGTGGGGCAGATGGTTACGAGTTTACAATGGCGGCACAGCGGTGGGTGAGCACAGCATGGGATTGCTACACACGAAGCCAGAGGGGGCGTAAATCAATTTGGTAACACAGGTCAGCACTGATGCACAGGAAAGGACGCACTGCACCTACCCGAAGGCCAGACACATGAAAGTGGCTGGGAACCAGCGCTCACCGTTGGTGGCGTACAGAATGCCACCAATGTTAACCGTAGTGGTACGCAGTGCCACTTGTCCTACTGCGCCTACTCGTGAAGTTGCCAGTGCCGGCACGGGACGGAACGGGCGAGTCAGAGTCGTGGTCATGCTCATCAAGGGCCGATGAATAATTGCAAATCCTGACGATCGAGATGTATACTCCAAAACAAAGTCTTCGCGAAATACATTTACACATTTTTCTGAGGCGAAAAAAGCAAAGGACACAATCCTATGAAGAAAACAGGAAGGAGAAGTGAAAGCAGTATCAGTGACGATTTCAAGTTCCACTGTTGCTGCCGAGAAATCAGCCGAAGCTGGAATACCAGTTTGCACTGGGAGCTCGGCGCTTAGCTCTCGTACATTGGCTTATTATATCCTCATCTGGATGGCCACGCAGACGAAGAAGAAAGGGAAATTTCTTGCGAACACGCTAGGGGTGCGTTTCTGTACATACACTGTATTTATGTGTCTACTAAATATCAAATTGTAGGCCCAGCCTATGGCGAAGATCGCAAGGATAGGGAAAATCACGAGGATGGGGAGTGAATGGAGCGAGCTCGATAGTGCAAAATACAACACAATCACCATGTTCTCTTCGTCGATGCTTGTTCTATGAAGCCCGCAAGAAAAGTACAGGCCATCACGAACAGATGATGGTCTCGAAGAGAAGCTCTTCAATGAGTAGGTGATCTCACGAATGTTGCAGAGGCTTCCAGAATCTTCAAAGTCCCAGAGGATATGCTTCGCGTAAGTCCCGGCCCGACTTTGTTGAGCGGCTCCCTTATCGAAGGAGAAAGACGACTTGGAAGACATGATCGTGCGTGCGCTCGGTGGTCTCGGCCTGAGTAAGAAGAGGACGGTGCTAGTCTCCGCAGCTGACCTCAACACCGGTAGAAGACAGTCGTTCTGTATTTAGAGCAGTGGTGCATGAACCTCATCAAGTCGATCACCTATCACCTCGATGAGAATGCCGCCACATTGCAGAACATTACATTCCTTCCGGCGATCATTCATTTCCGACACCTCAAGTGGCCATTGCGGGCCCCTCGGATGCTATACTATAGCCCTGCAGCCATTAGTGTTCTTACTATAGCTCTTCTATAGTTCTTCACCCTCATATACACTTTAATCTAATGTACGCTGTCGACGTTCTATACAGCATTTCTAGCGTAATCATGTATGTGGTGCTCATCTCTAATGTCAATCCTATTTTCGACTTGATTGCCAGCCTCGTACTGTATATCCGACTTGGTCGCGGTCGCTAGTCTCCGTAGTCATTCTTGACCCGTAATGACCTTGTGATAATCCATTAACTCACACACATTCACAATTGGCACCCCCTTGGCATTCACCAACTTTCCTCAAATTTTCATGATATTCAGCACGATAGTAGCTTGTATGTAGGGTAACATTTCTGAAGGGACGATAAATAGAATTGAGTGTGCTACTTGCAAAATTGTCAAAATCTGCAAACTCCCGATAAACGACAGTATGAAAAAGGATGCCAATTTCAAGTGATTATGTGGCATAACTCGGGTAAGTATATCAGTGCAGTCAAGGACATTACTGTACATCGATACGATTTGGGACAACCTAAAAATCCGAATGGTGGATGGCCACTCGGGCAGGACGATAGCCAGAGTATTGTATAGGATTAATAAAATTATTTGTTGCAACTGTCAAATAGGCAGCACGCAACAGACACCGACCTGTAACCTCACCCAAAGATTTCGTCAATCTCGTCCTTAGGCTTCTTGTTTGCCTTTTTGTTCTTCTTAGACCGAGGCGTCTCCGCCTCATTGGAGGGCACCTGCTTTCTCTTCACTGATATGGTTGATGGCTGTAATACGGTTGTGAACCGCTCCTGGACTAAAAGCATGAAAGTGCAGCACATGAGACAGAAAATATCATGTGATGATGAGACGCAGTGGTATCTTACCTTGACGCTCATGCACAGACGGTCCAAGGCTACACTCTTGGTTGGTAAAGGAAAGGAGATTGGTATCTTGGCCTGATAGGGCCTCATTTCCAGCATTTTCATTCTTGGAGTCTAGCCCTAAGCCAGATGATGAGATACGCTGAACGCTTTGACCAAGGTCCTCCTCCATCGCCTGTGCCAGTGAAAGGGTGCCGGCAAGATCGAAAGCCGGCGGCAGTGTGACAGAGCTTGCAGGAGGCGTGGAATGTTGCGACAAGTTCGGCATCTTGATCTTACGAGCTTGTGAGGGCTGCTCACACCGATCCGGAAATGAGTCGCTCTTGAGCATCACTTATGAGCAACCACCTACATAAATGATTCTCAGCAGATTGTGAGTAGCTTCTGATGCTTCTATCACAGTGGACGCGACGTCGTTGGAAAGTTGATGTAGCCGGGATACATTTGCGACGAAAGTCAAAGTCAAAGGCAGGAACGCGCCATTCTGCATGACTATTGTGAAGAAGCTGTGGAGCGTCAAGGACGAGTGAGGCTCGCAACAGCACAATTACTGACTGGTATATGTCGAGAAGGCGTTCGGATGTCTGTAGGAATTCGTGTCATGGAGTAAGGGAATGAGTAACATGTCTCACCTTCTTCAGCAATGCCGAACAAGAAAGCAGTTGTTTCAAAGTCCACGCGGTGTATGGTGCATTGGGATAAGAGGTCCATACACCTTTGAGCAACTTTGGACTAGTACACCATGCTCGGCACACGTCGGACACAAGACGTAACAGCCCACACTCACTTTGAAGATACTTGCTCTCCGTAGAAGGTAGTACGCAGTGATCCTAATATCAATGGAATCTTCGTCTCCTGAAGACGGTGACCATATCTGCGCATCTCTGACACGCGGTGCCAAAATAAGGCTGAGCCGTGTTGGTTTTTGCCTTTGTAGTACAGCCTCTCTAAGACGGCCATTTCGTTGGCGTGTTGAGAGAAGGCACTCCGGAGTCTGCGGGCGTGAGTCTTGAGGGTCTTGAGGAATGTATTGATGTTGTTGCAGACGGTAGAGTCGAGGGATGCCCTTGGAGAGAATGAAAGACGGGGAGGAGGACAAGAGCGCGGGCTCATGATGGCGGAGACTCGGCTGTACTAGTTAGTACAGTTACCCAGAACGCGTGCTGACTATCATTATAAATTGGTATGCGGCGTGTAACCGCTCCGAGTTGCCGCTCATTCCCTGTCATTCTGTTTCTGCAGTTGGCCATTTCACCATTCACCTCCTTGTGCGATCCTAGTCGACATACGCCATGAGCGCGCAGGGCCAAGATGCCAAGTTCTTTCAGCGAGGCAAAATTCAGGTACTGTCAAATGTCTACAGTCTTCACACGTCCGGCTCGACATTAGAGGCAGGAGCTTCGTGCAGAACTGCAAGCTGCGGAGACTAAAGATAAGAAATTCACCAAGAGGAAGACCGTGCTGAAGAAAATCGTGGCTAACATTACGATGGGAAATGACAGTTTGTACTGTCTTCTGCTGTGCCTTGCCTATCCTCACCTCAGTCTGCCAACTTTCATCAAGTGTCTCCTTTGTTTACTGACGTCGTGCAGTGTTTGGGGACACCGTTGCTTGAGATCAAAAAAAGCATGTTTCTTCTAGTTGTTCTCATTGTATGCTCACATCCGTATTAGTGGTTTACCTGTTCCTCATCTACTATGGCCGCTCCAAGGCCGAACAAATACATATCGTCATCCCCAGTTTCCTGCAGGTCAGACCCTTTTAACACGTGTTGTATCCACATCCAAGCTTACTCGCATCAGGATTGTAATGACCGTAACCCCCTTATTCGAGCGTTGGCCATACGCACCATGTCGTATATCCCCATTCCTGTCGTCGTCGAGTCGCTTTCCGACCAACTCCGACATCATCTCAAAGACAGAGACCCATACGTTCGAAAGACTGCCGCCATCTGCACTGCGAAGTTGTACATAGCGGATCCGCGGAAAGCGGAGAAGAACGGCTTCGTGGAGTTGCTCAGGGATTTATTGCTGGACTCTAATGCAACGGTGGTTGCCAATGCTATTGCTGCGTTGTCCGAAATATCAGACCGAGCAGACGGCGTCATGTTCAAGCTGAATCTGGCCGTGGCCAATAAGCTAGTGGCGGCTTTGAGCGAGAGCTCTGAGTGAGTGGTCCCTCATTTGCTTGAGTGGATATTCTCACCGGCTTGTAAAGATGGGGCCAGATCTATATCCTTGACTCTTTGCTCCGCTTTGTCCCCGAAGTTCACACCGACGCGGAGCTCCTAGCAGAACGGGTCTCTGTCTTGCTACAGCATGCAAATTCTGCGGTAGTTCTCACCAGCATCAAAGTTCTCCTCTATCTCATGAACTATATGGACAATCGCCGGCTCATAGATCATATATGCAAGAAAATGGGGCCGCCTTTAGGTGAGAATGGGAGATATCTTGATGTCTGACATGTTCTTCCCCAAAGTCTCATCTATCCTATGGACAGTCACCATGTTGTCTTCCGGACCGGAAGTGCAGTATGTCGCATTGCGGAACATCTTGCTTATTGTTCAGCGACGTCCAACAGTACTCAGAGGTGATGTCAAGGTTTTCTTCTGCAAGTACAATGACCCGATCTATGTCAAGCTGGCTAAGTTAGAAATCATCTACCGTTTGGCAAGAGAAGAGAATGCAAAGGAAGTTCTGGCGGAACTGGAGGAGTGCGTTTTGACGTTTCCCTTAGCAGCTTCGACTCATCGACACGCACTAACAGATATGCTTCCGAGGTCGACATTGATTTCGTGCGGAAAGCTGTACGCTCCATTGGACGCCTGGCTATCAAAGTGGAAGC
Source organism: Albatrellus ellisii (assembly GCA_003314395.1). Classification (NCBI taxonomy): domain Eukaryota; kingdom Fungi; phylum Basidiomycota; class Agaricomycetes; order Russulales; family Albatrellaceae; genus Albatrellus; species Albatrellus ellisii. The sequence goes on from QLPN01022533.1 coordinate 46,660, forward strand.
CACGGCCGACGCGTGCATCCGTTCCTTGCTGAGTCTAATCGAGCACAAGGTGACCTATGTAGTGCAAGAAGCAATTATCGTCATAAAGGATATATTCCGAAGGTATCCTGGCAAATACGAGGGTATTATCCCAACGCTATGTGAAAACCTGGATGTTCTCGACGAGCCTGAGGCGAAAGCTTCTATGATATGGATTATTGGACAGTTTGCGAATAGAATCGAAAATGCAGATGAACTCATGGATGACCTGACGTGTAACTTCTTACAAGAGCCTGTTGAGGTCTGCTGTTTTTCACCATTCCAAAGTCATGATGACCTCATGTTTTATCAATAACTAGGTACAACTGGCCCTGGTCACGGCGGCTGTGAAATTATTCGTTTACAAGTCGTCTTCGGACACCGTCAAGGCCTTGGTGCATAAGGTCCTCAAATGGACGACAGAAGAAGTTGACAACCCTGACCTTCGTGACCGTGGTTTCATGTACTGGCGACTACTGGCGATCAACCCCGCAGTGGCCGGAGAAATCGTACTGGCAGAGAAACCCGCGATAACGACCGACTCTGACCGAATGGACCGAGGGGCGCTAGATCAGCTCCTACTTCACACTGGGACATTAGGCAGCATTTATCACAAGAATCCAGAGGTTTGTGATTTCTCACACTTGCTTGAGAAAACAGTCTTACGATGTCCACCGTCGTAGACTTTCATCAAAGGAGCTATAGGCAAAGCCCTCGTTGATAGTCCTGCGCTGAATGCGAACTCAAGACAAGTGCTTATTTCTCTTCAACGAGAACGGCCCTTGGCAGGGCCTATCGTGGTACAAGGACCCGGGCCGGTCGAGCCCCAGAACTTGTTATTGCAGACATCTGGCCTTATCAACATGTCGGAGCCAGAGCCGCCATTACCAACTGATGCGACTACCGGTGACCTCCTCGACGTAGACGACAACAGTACCCACGAGGACGATACGGAAAGCGAGCTACATAACGAGAGCACGGCAACGACATTGGATCCGTACGCGAGCTTGGATACTGCGTTCGGTGCCTACGCGGCGGACGAGCCAAAACCCATGGCGAGTATGCGAGGTAGACATGATGATGACGACTTGCTGTACTGATGCCCCGTTACATTACCTGGATATTTTCTGTGAAATTTTTGCTATGAATATACTCATGAATACGCCCAATTTACATGTTAGGATACATATGAAGTGCCGATGAAGGGGAGGTATGTATGGATGTATCAAGACAAAAACTGTTTGATAGGATCCGTGATCTTGGAGAGTCCATTCCCAGTCCTGGGTCTCAGTGAATTATAATGCTAAAGAGCTTGTCAGTAGCTCCAGCATTGTAATACAACTTGGTGCGCGCTCACCTCTCCAAGGCCATACATTCGTCTATGAAAACTGATCCGCACGGCTCTCTGGTTCTTTAAGGCATCCAGATCAACTGAGTTGGACGCGTTATGCGGGTTGTGCACCACGACAGGCGGATGACCTCCCTGGATGACGTGTACAGGGACATCGTAAGCTCTGCTCAGTGCCAGTATTTCCGGTTCACCGCCCCATGTGCCGGTGTCCCGTATTGTTGCACAGTATGCTTCAAACTCGCGGGGTCCCATGAGACCGGTTTCATTGCCACCGTCTCCTGACGTGGACGGTAGAAAGGGGATGAAGTCATCGGGATGTGACAAGATGTAATCTGCAGCGGTATGTCGGGTGGTAGAGTAGTTTGCTTGCGACGCAGTGAGAATGGAAAGAAGTTCTAATTGATCTGCAACCGCAGAAAATAGACAATGGCCATCCGGGGTAATCTACCTCGATGCATGAGAGGGAAGGAAAAGGTCAGACCCGGGGAAAGACTGACCTCACGCATTTCGACACCGAGATCAGAGCATACGCGGCGAATGGCCTTCTCCTCTTCCTTCGCCTCACGCTCGAGCCGAGCATCCGCCTCTGCATCTATCGGCGGATGAGACTTGGCTAGTGATGCAGATTTTCTGGCCTGCGATGGGGATGTCTACCGGATTGGCTGGCGATAACATAGGAGACCAAGGCAGGAACTGACCTGTCGAGCCTTGAATCGGCTCTTGCTGTCGCTCTTTGTTCTTTCTTCATTGTAGGCTACCCCGTTGGTCTGCACAACGTCAAGGACCACGGCAGGCTCGTGGTGCACGCTGGCGTCTTTGGAGTCTAGCTGTGCTAATAGATCGTCCACAAGATCATCATTATCGACACCGTTTGGTGGGCATGAAGGGTCAGCAATGGAGGGAGATGCTGGCTTCTTAGACTTTGTTTTCTTGGCGCCCATGCTCAAAAATATATGAGATGTCCAGAAAAGGGGAATAGTCGAAGTCGAAGTCTAAAATACGCTGGTCACCAGCGGCGGGTGGCGGTAGCACTAGTAAGTGGGTGACTTCCCGTGAGCATCTAGACGTGCTAGATGGACTCTAGATCCAAATCTTCGAGTCCCGCCCGTGAACTTTCAAATTATAGAATTCCCCTTTAAATCGTATAAGACATATCAACTCTAAATCAATAACAATAGAATTCTAGATTGTTAGACTGCCTCATTTGAGGTAATGCACTATGAATATCATGGGTGATGACAGCCATGGCTTGCTGCAATCTCTGGCCAATGATGATGATCTCCACAAAGAGGAGTTGTTCAATATGACAGCATTTGTGTGCTAGCAAGAGCAAATGGGCCTTCATTACCACAATGGGTATTGATGTTGAAACCTTCAAATTTATCCTTGGCTGTGGATTCTCGGCCACCTGGTGTTCACTATCTATCCCATGCTCCGATGTCTCCCAATCAGGTCACCCATGTCTTATATGATGCTCACTTGATGTGGCAGGTGCACTAGGCCTACCTAGCTGTGTCTCCTGCCATGTGTGTATGCACTTGCATTCCCATACTGCAACTCTCCCACTGTCCCACTCAGTGCGGCTGACTCATCATCCCTGTGCAACATCAACGGTGCTGCCCTCCATGCATACAAGCTTGTCAAGTCATTCATCCCCCTGGCCACCACACAGCCACCGACACAGCCACTGATGATGGCACTGCAACAGGTGTTGCAGCCACAGGTTGTGCCCATGCTGCCCCCTGCACTTTTGCTTTTGGTGCAGAGCAAGATGCTCCACTGGCAGCCTGTGCATGTGCACCATATAAGCATGGCAGCTGCATCTGCCACATCCTCATGTACCTACCTATTGAGCATGTAAATTACTAAGCCATATGCAAACCTCCAGCAGGTTTGAGCATCTTGCATTTGTCAAAGTATATACAGAATTTTGAGGGTAAATGACAAATAATATGAGACAGTGGGAGGAATGAGAACAAAGATTTGGATTTGTTGGAGTGAGATCTCATGTATGGTTGAGTTCAGATAGTGAGGTTCCGAACCCAGAGGGGTGAGGGCATGTAGGATGGCAAGGGCCTTGGCAGTGATGGGCATGCCATGGCACTGCTCAAGGGTAGTGACAGCATGGACATTGGCCTGGAAGAGTTGTGTGCCAGGACTTGTGTGTTGGAGATCAGGCATGGCATGGTCCATGCTTATGTGATCTTGCAGCATGGGTGCAGTGCAGATGCAGGGTCTAGGCACATAAAAATTGGTTACTTTGTTTTGTACACCTTTGTGTGATTTCCCTACCTTTTACCCCCCCACCCCCCTAGGACAAACATGCCATTTTGCAAGTGTTCGACCATTCATTTCAATATTGTGTGATGTACATGGCACCACAGCAAAGAATTCTGCAAGGGCTGACATTTATTGAGCCATAATTCCAGGTCTCGGCATCTTGGCAAAACAATCTAGAGTACAGATTTCAAGCTCACAGAATCTGAAGGGGG
>QLPN01022541.1:0-11906 GCA_003314395.1 Albatrellus ellisii
AGCAAACCTTCCCCAAGACCATCCAATAGGCTGCTCTTAGCATGATCAGCATCATAAGGTAATGAAAAAACCAACAAGCAGCCTATTGGATGGTCTTGGGGAAGGTTTGCTATAACTATACCCCTGGTAATAAGGTAGTTGGTATGCACTTGATAAGTGTAGTAAATGTTCCTAATGACAATGAAGAGTAGGATCAATGAGATAGCAATGAGGATGATACCACCAATGACTAAATGAAGATCCAGAGTGATGAGTTTAGGATGTCTTAGTGGCACTTAGAGTGACTTAGAGATCTTAGACTTTAGTTCTTAGAGTGAAGCAAGTTTGTAGCAAGCTTAGGTCAAGTGCAGTAAAGGAGAATCCCTAGATTGCGATGTTGACAAGACTGGGGTTTAAGACTGCCAGTCTTTCAACTACTTATACAAAACTTGAGATCTAAAGATAGTATGAGTAACTAAGGTTCATGGATCAATGATGATTGTGCAGCAATCAGTGAAGTCACATATCCTAAGACACATCCATGAATATAGTAAGTGGCTCAGCCACAAACATGAAATGAATGAGAGATAAACAAAGGAAAACAAAGATAAGATGAGTTCAGTCCTTGCTAATTGTATAGTAGTCATTAGCAAGTAAATGTTGTAATAAATAAAGAAAGATAAAAAAGGAAAAGATAAGTCTTTATAGTACTTGGAGCTAAGCTCACACTTAAGTATGTAAATGCTTAAGTACTATAAAGAGAAAAGGAAATGAGTCCTTACTATAAGTAGGAGCTAAGCTCACTGCTGTAGTTAATACTACACTTATGGTAAGTAAAAAAGAAGAAAGAAAGAAAGAAAAAGAAGCAAAGAAAATCATTACAAGGTGCCAAAGCAAGTGCCTTGTAACAGATCACACTGTTTACTTATTAAGTATACTTATCTCTATCTCATCTTATTGGTATTTCTTTTCTCTTTATGGTTTGAGCTCCTCTTAAACTCTATCTTGCTCTTACTATATCTTCTTTACCTTGTCTTTGTCTCACCTCAGCACTTCTGCATGTGCTGAGGTGAGTATCTCTTCTACTCTCTTTGCTCTCTTCTGACATACCTGCTCTATGCAGCTCTCTCTTTCTTCTGTGTGCCATCAACGATCTGGTACACATCTTCTCTTATCTTACAGCTATCTCTCTAGCTATCTCTCTAGCTACCTCTCTAGCTATCTCTCTGGCTATCACTCTGGCTATCTCTCTAACCTTCTAGGCCTCATGGACTGTTGTCCTCTTGGCTCATTTATCTCCATCTGGGCTTATAAGCCTATCTCTACACTTTAATGTTTCATCTGCTGTTTGCCACTTTGCCCATGTTTCAATACTGCTCTTAGCAAAGAATGGGGACACTATCTGGAAGGTTCCCTACATGTTATCTGTTATGAGACACTTGCCTTGGCACCTCATAACAGACTTTTTTCCTTTTTTATCTTACTTACTATAAGTGTAGTACTAACTACAGCTGTGAGCTTAGCTCCAGCTTATAGTAAGGACTCTATCTCTTATCCTTTATAGTACTACAGTATTTATATACTGAAGCTGTGAGTTATCCCCAAGTACTATAAAGTGTTTCATCTCTTTTATTCTTTCTTTCTTGATTATCATATTTACTTGCTAAGGACTATCACAATGCAATTAGCAAGGACTCATCATTATCTCATCTCTTGTTTATCTCTCATTTCACTTGTGCATGTGACTACTTACTTGTAGTGTATTATGGACACAACTTAGTCACATGGTCTTGCTAATTGCTGCACAATCAATGTTGATCTGTGAACTTTAACTACTCATACTATCTTTAGGACATCTCATTTGTATAAGTAGTTGCAGGACTAGTGGTCTTAAACCCCAGTCTTGTCAACTTTGCAATCTAAGGATTCTCCTACACTGCACTTGATCTAAGCTCACCTTCAGCCCACCTCATAAACCCTAAGAACTAAGTCTAAGATCTCTAAGTCACTAAGTGTCACTAAGACATCCTATACTCATCACACTGGATCCTTGTATAATCATCAGAGCTATCATTCTTATCATTATCTTGTTGATCCCTCTCTTCATTGTTATCAGGAATCTATATTCACTACATCAACCATCTCATTACCGGGAGCACTGCATTAATGAGTCCCTAAGACTGTCCAATAGGCCACTCTTAGCATTATCTCTATCTTATCTGATCATTGTTGACATGGTATCTGATTACTAAGTAACACTTTCCTTTTTTGTCCTCTGTACTGTACACACACATACACAAGTTCAGCCACTTAGCTTATGATTGGTCCTAGAACACTGTAGAAGAACAAGTACTCTTTGTGTTCTCCTCTCACAAAATGACCTGTGCTCATCAGTCATAAAAATCCCAAAGTTTGTAAGGATGCTCATAAACTGTCATGGAGACAGACTCAATGGGCATTTTATCTTATGTGTTTTGATTTTCAGATTCATCATATTCTGGGGTCCTGCACAGGGAAACCAGATGCCCTTTCATGACAGGTGGATCACAATAACAGTGATGGTGATAATGAGGATCAAAATGTACTTCCTTCCTTGCTATTCATCTGACCTGTTGTACTAACTGTAACCAATGGTCACCTATTCAGAATTGTACTACCTGAGGAAGTCCTTGATGTTGCTCATATTTTGCAGACTTCAACTTCCCATGTGGCAAAAACATGCCTTCAACAACATTGGACAATAGGGAAGGGGGTGATTTATTACTCCAGATGTCTTTATGTCCCAAGAGATGACTCACTATTGTCCAAAGCTTACATAGCACTCTTGCTGCAGGTCATCCAAAATGACTCAAAACCTTAGACCTTGTCCAATGTGCTGTCTGGTGGCCAAAGATGAGGAAATTCATCTTTGATCTTGTTGACAGTTGTCCCCTTGTCAGGGGTATAAAAAACTTGCCCAACAAATCCCCCATCCCACTTTTACCAATAAAACCTGAACCAAATGCTACCCCATTCTCTACCACTTCACCACCCAATTACCCAAATCACATGGTTTCCAATGCCACCATGGTCTTCATTGACATGATGGAACCAAAACAGCTGTTCTTTCCCCTTGCCATACAACCATTACTGCTGCTCAAATGGCAGAATCATATAGAAATCACATATGGAAATGTTTTAGATTACCCTCTTGAGTTATCTGAGATCATGGGCTACAGTCTACAGCAACATTCACCAAAGAATTGTGTTGACTTCTATCCATATCCAAAGCTATGTCTGCTGCCTACCATTCCTAAATGGACAGTCCAACAGAACATGTCAATCAAGAACTTGAATAATACTTGTGTATGTGCCATGAGCAGCCTATTGGATGGTCTTAGGGATTCAATGTTTGAATACTGGTAATGAGATAGTTGATATGGATATGTTTGAGAATGATAAGAGGGATCAATGAGATAATGATGAGGATGATAGCTCTGATGATTATATGAGGATCCAGGATGACAAAGTATAGAGATGTCTTAGCAATACTTAGTGACTTAGAGATCTTAGACTTAGTTCTTGGGGTTTGTTGTGAGACTTATGAGTGTGAGGCCAATGCTGTGTTGAAGCCAAACAACTGAAGAAAGAGCTAAAATAACATAAGGACAATTGCACTTGACTAGCAGATATCCCAGATGTATTAGTGTATAGTAAAAGAGAGAAGAGAACTGGAGAATAAACTGCTAGGAGTCCTATGTATATATAGTATGTCAGGGAATGCACAGACCATGCTGTACAGTATAGGGCAGGAGAATGAGAAAGTAAAGTAAAGTGATGCCATCATATCTAATAATAGAAGGGATGCATAAGTGCTGACTGAGGCTCTGCAGTAACTGTGGGAGTGATTGGTGATACTCTGCAGCAAGTGTGAGAAGAATGAGTCATAACTAAATATAGAACAGGCTGATCGAAGATCAGATGACATATGCATCATTGGCTGATAAAGATGAACAAGTAGACTGTATGACTGTGGGAATTGCTTTGATAGATCAGGAGTGATTGTAAGATCTATAGTGATTGAAGTGTAAGAAAATAGAGGAAAATGAAGAGAAAAATAGGGAAAATGATAGTGGCCTGACAAATACCCCCTTCTTAAGGTGAGACATCTTGATGAGTGAAGAATGGAGATGAACATGCATGGCAAATATCTTCTTCACCTTCCATAGAATTGAAAGGGATGCCAGCAAAGAGTGATGGAGAGAGAGGAATGATGGAGGAAGATTTAGGTAATTCTTTTAAATCTTCATATGATTTGGGAGTAATGACTCCATCATCATCTTCATCTGTAAAATCATCTTTGTCTTCAATAATATCAAAAGGTACTTCCTCATATCCTTCATCAAGAACTGGTGGAGTGGATGGAGGTGTTTCTTCATGAAGTCATCAAGTGTAATGTGGTTGAGCCATTATCTCAGGTGAATATTCCATCTGGTAAAGGGAATAAATGGCTACCAAATGTACCACTTGAGCATATCAGTGTTGAGTTTTTCTCAAGTATGTACAACACTTTTTGTTTGCCTTTCACTCCTCCACTATGCCAGTTACATACTTAATATGTACACTACACATATTTCACATACACATACTTCTTCTCCTTGGACTACCTACTTGTCTGAGCACTTCACACCCCACTCCTTTCTCCAGGACAATGCACATCCCTCTCTGTAAGGTAGCTGTTGTATTCTATTTTACAATCTCCACATTAACTCTACCTACACACACTATATATGATGGACACATCACCTTACAACTCCTCAGATGTCTTACCACAAGTCTGAGTGAGTACCTCTTCACCCCATCTATACCTCCTCTTACATCTACCATGCAACGTACTTGAACCACATTGCATTGCCTACTGCACTTGCAACTACTTACCACACTGCTGCAGCTATGCTGCTGCCAGTCACACTCATCACAATGAGCTTCTCATACTTACTTACACTCATATACATCCTAGTTGCAACCATCTCCCATATCCTGCATGCACAATCAGGAACATCTTCCATCAATACCAAATCAGGTTCCCAAGAATTCTCTTCTGTGGGGTAGTCCTTCCATTTGACCAGATATTGAACCTTACCATGAGAAAGATGACCATTGAGAATTTCTTTGACTTCATATTCTTCAACACCATTCTTGATAATAGGAGGGGGAGGAGGATGAATTTCTCATTCAACTATAACATCTTTGATGAAAGGATGAAGTTTGATGACATGGAAAACAGGATGGATCTTCATTGTCTTTGGAAGTTTGAGATGATATGCATTATTAGAGAGTACTTCGAGTACTTCATATGGTCCAAGGTGTTTGTGATCCAATTTCTTCATTGGTCTTCCTGTATCAATACTAGTGGCTTCAAGCCAGACTTTATCTCCAATAGAATAAACTGGAGTCTTGCCTCAATGTTCATCATAAAACTTCTTCATATCATCTGCTGCTTTCTTCAATGACACCTCTGCTTCTTCTCTAATACATTTGAGCCCTGCTACAAACTTGTCCACTGAGTCAATCTTGGTAGATGTATGAGGTTCATGGCCCATCCATGGATCTTGTCCATAATTCAGCATAAATGGTGAATATTTTGTTGCTGAATGGACACAATTATTGTAAGTGAATTCTGCCATGGGTAGCCAACTGGCCCAATTGTTTTGTCAATGGTTAATAAATATTGTTTGATTCCTTGGTTGATCCACTCTGTTTGACCATCTGTTTGAGGATGATAGGCTGTAGATGTGGCTGTTTGAATCCCCAATAGATGATTTAATTCATGGATAACTTGTGACACAAATTGTGGTCCTCTGTCTGAAAGTACCTTTTCTGGAAGACCATGATGTTTCCAAACATGATCTCTCATAAGGCATCCTACTCCTTCTGCTGTAATTGTCTCTGTAGTTGGAATAGCATGAATCATTTTTGTGAAATGATCCACAACCATGAGAATAGAATCATTGCCTTGGCTTTCAGGCAATTTGATGATGAGATCCATGGAAATGATCTGCCAAGGATGAGAAGGAATTTCATTAGGTGTTAACTCTTGTGGTTTTGTTGGGAAAGTGTTTGTCCTTTGGCATAGATCACATCCTTTGACATATTTTTCCACACAAGATGCCATATTTGGGAACCAGAAATGTCAACAAACCATTTCCAAGGTTTTCTTGTAACCTGGATGTCCTGCAAGAGGTGAATTGTGGCAGGTTTTCATCAACTTGGTGTACATTGTTTCTGGGACATAGAGTTTCCCATCATAGAACAATGTCTTCTTTTCATCTTCACTCCAATGTGCAAATATTGCAGTTTTCCTCAAGTCTGCATCCAACTTGTCCCAAATGATATAATCAGTCCCAAATGATATAATCATGGTCTTCTTTTTGTGCATCTATAATTCTCTTCAAGATAGGAGGGCTAAGTCCTGCAAGGGAAATTTTATGTTTGAAAAATTCTGGCTTGAGCAAGATGATGTTCTTGTTATCATCTTCTACCCCATTCTTATGGTCTGAACATCTCAAGAGGAGATCAGGGTGAACATTGGCAGCCCCAGGTTTGTGGACCATGTCAATCTGGAAGTGAGACAAATAAAGCGACCAACAAGCTTGACAACAATTGAGTTTCTGGGCTGTCATGAAGTATTCCAAATTCTTGTGGTCAGTGATGACTTGAACAGGGTGAATGGAACCTTCAAGATAATGATGCCATACTTCTGGAGCATGAATGATGGCTAACATCTCCTTGTCATATATGTCATAGTTACACTCAGCAGGCAACAAACCCTTACTGAGGTAGGCAACTGGGTGCCACTTGTTATCTTGTCAGAGCTGTGAAAGAACTGCACCAGTAGTATAACCAGAACTATCTGCTTCAACTCTGAACAGATACTGCTCATCTGAAAACACAAGAACTAGTTCAGAACACACAGTATCTTGTAAACGAGTGAACACCAACTGCTCTTCATTACTCCAATGCCATTTGACATCCTTCTGCATAAGTTCATTCAAGGGTTTAGTGATGTTAGAGAACCCAAGAATAAAACAATGATAGAAATTGCAGAAACCCAAAAATGAATGGACATCATGGAGATTTTGTGGGATTGGCCAGTCTCTGATACCCTGTACTTTGACTGGATCCATCACAATCTTGTCAAAAGAAATCTTCAGGCCAAGGAAATCGATAGACATCTGTTCAAACTTGCATTTTTCTGGTTTGAGATAAAGTTTGTTATCCACAAGTATTTGAAGGACTTCCTGTGTGACCTTCTGATGTTCTTCTAACATTGCTGTAAAAATCAAGATGTTGTCCATATATACCACCACAACTCCACAAGAGATAAGACCATGGAACAAGTGGTTCATCATTGTTTGGAAAGTGGCAGGGCTATTGCAAAGGCCAAAGAACATGACAAGGGGTTTGAACAAACCCTTGTTAGTGATGAAGGCCACTTTCCATTCATCACCATCTCATCTTATTGGTATTTTCTTTCTCTTTATGGTTTGAGCTCCTCTTAAACTCTATCTTGCTCTTACTATATCTCCTTTACTTTGTCTTTGTCTCACCTCAGCACTTCTGCATGTGCTGAGGTGAGTATCTCCTCTACTCTCTGAGTTCTCTTCTGACATACCTGCTCTATGCAGCTCTTCTGTGTACCCTCTACTCTCTGGTACACATCTTCTCTATCTTACAGCTCTTCCTCTTTGTGTAGCTACAAGCCTACCATTGATCTCTTTATGACCAATCTATTGTTTGCCTTGTTACCTGCATTTTAACAAAGGGGAAGTGGATAACTATTCTTGATTGTCATATCATTGAGCTTGCAATAATCTTGAATGGGTCAAAGATCTCCAGATTTCTTTTTGATAAAGAAGAAAGGTGATGCCATAGGAGATTTAGAAGGATGAATGCAACCACTCTTCAAGTTTTCTTCAATGAATGATTCCAACTGTTTTTGCTTGTCTAGGGAAAGATTGTAAACTTTACCAGCAGATGGTTTTGTGCCTGATTTAAGTTCAATTGCATGATCCCAAGGATGTCTTGGAGGAAGAGAATCAAAGGCCTCTTTATCAAATACCTGTTTGAAATGATGGTACACTTTAGGTACTATATCTTTGAAATTCTTCAACTTCTTCTTTTCTGCTTCAATAGCAAGATCTTGGCTAATGTTTTGAATGGATGCCTCCATTTCCTTCTGATTGATCATGACCATCAATATTTGATCTCCCTCTTCTTCAGCTGCAATGTGTTCTTCAGCTTCTTTGTGTATAGCTCTTCCTTGTTGCTTCATCAACTTCTTGTTTGACTTCCAGACTTGTCTGTCAGCTTTGAGACATACTTCACATCTGCAAGGGCATCTGGTAAAATGTATTTTTCTCTGCAACCAATCAATTTCAGGGTTATGGATTTTCAACCATGATTTGCTGACAAGGATATTCTTTTTGCCCAAATTGCAGACTGCAAAAGTAGCACATTCAGTATGGCCATTGATAGTCATGATGAAATCAATCATCTCTTCAATTGACCCTCCTTGATTGAGTGATCCATTGGTGTTGTAGACTGGAATAGGTTTTACCAATTTATTTGTGTTTAAGTTGTTTTTCTTGACAAATTCTTTGTTGACATATAGTCCAGTGGCTCTGGAATCAAGTAGAGCATCTACTTCTAAGACTGCTCCAGTGTCCACTGTTTTGATTTTGAGTTTCATTTCTGGGAAACTTGTTATGTTGAATATTGCCCTTCAAACATATTCCTTTTTCTCTGCAGGAGGAGTAACCTGTTGCACTTGGGGCTTCACTTCAGACTGAGAGGGAGATGGAACAATGTGTGTTAAATAAATCTGTGTACAAGCATTGAGGCAATCAATGTCCATATCATCAGTCTGAAGTGTTGAAAACCTATTATAGGATGGTGAACTTGTGCTCAGTTCCCATCTGATCCAAAACCCTGCTGTGGTGCTCCACTCTTTGAGCCCATTGGATCATTCAATCTAAGACCATGTGCCTGAAACTCCTTCTGCATCTCAGCCAAGAAGCCTGCCTTGTTCAGCACACACATTTCCTGAAGGGTCCTTGCATTCCCCCTTCATTGTTGTTGTTGCCCCTGAGGGTGTCTTGGTTCTGGACATTCTCTGGCAAAATGACCTTCTTTGCTGCAGTTATAGCAGAGACAAGGGTGTGGTCCTCTTGTCCTATCGATATCCATGGGTTCTCCAGCAGGAGCTGCTATTGGGGTAAATTTGTGATGAGGGGTATAATTGTGCTGTTGCCCCTGTTGCCTTCCATATTGTGTTACGAGGCACTTGCTTTGGCACCTCGTAACGGTTTCTTTTTCTTTTCTTTTATTTATCTTTCTTACTTACTAAGTAAAGTGTAGTATTATTACTACAAGTGTGAGCTTAGCTCCACTTTACTTAGTAAGGACTCTCTTTTCCTTATCTTTTATAGTACTTAAGTATTTACATACTTAAGTGTGAGCTTAGCTCCAAGTACTATATTAGACTTATCTTTTTCTCTTTATCTTTCTTTATTTATTTACAACATTTACTTGCTAAGGACTATTACTATACAATTAGCAAGGACTCCCTTTTCTCACTCTTATTTACCTTTGTTTACACCTTGTTCGTTTCGTGCTTGTGGCTGAGCCACTTATATCACATGGACGCGTACTTACTGCACATTACTGCGCAACCTTACTATACTTAGATCTCCAGTGTTGTATAAATAGTTGACAGACTGGCGGTCTTAAACCCCAGTCTTGTCAACTTCGCAATCTAGGGATTCTCCTTATACTGCGCTTGATCTAAGCTCGTTATAATCTCGCTTCATTCTCTACGAACTAAGTCTAAGAACTTTAAGCCACTAAAATGTTGCTAAAACCCCTTACACTCGTCACTCTGGATCTTCGTATCATCATTGGTGGAATAATCCTCATCAATATCTCGTTGGTCCCCTTCTTCATCATCATCAGGAATCTCTATTACATTCATCAAGCTCATACCCAAATTTTGGTTACCAGGAGTAACACTATAGACCTTCCCTAAGACTGTCCAATAGGCCGCTCTTAGCATATTGTTGTTGCTGCCCCTGTGGTTGTCTTCTTCCCCACATTGTTGTTAAACTTTTACTGTATGTTGTTGTTATAATTCCTACTCCTCTTTTTTGTTCAGCATTACTTCCCATTCATCCCTACACATGTTTACATACACTTACATACATATGACATACCTTTACCTCTTCACAACCCCAGTGGGGTTCTGTTCTCAATCCCACATCACTCATACTCTGGATGATGTGCATCCTACATACATTTAGGCATCCTTGTACTTATACATTGCCTCTCTGCCTTAACCACTTTCTACAACACTATATAAGATGTGCTACATATTGCACTACTCCTCAGTTGTCATCTTACAGACACTGACACTCTCTTTACCTTGTGGCAACCTACTGTTGTCCACATTACTTCTTACTGCAGCTGCAGTCATGCTGCCCCTTCAATCACACTTACAAATCATGCTTCTCACTGCCCTAACTGCCTGCCATAACCTGTGCAAACAGGTTATGGGCCCTGCCCAGTGCAAGGCAGGCAGCTTCACAATTCATGCTTACATCATCATGGTTCTACTTGTGACCTCACAGTTCTCCACCACTGCTGCATCTCCCCTACCCAAGACCAACATCCCACCACTTGACAGAACCAACAACTACAAGGTCTGGTCAACACTGGTAAAAAACACACTTTTGGTAATGGGAGTATGGCAAGTCCTCACCACCCCCAATGTGAGGCTGATGCTTTGTTGAAGCTGAACAACTGAAAGAAGCTATAACAAAAGGACAATCGCGCTTCAACTAGCGGATATCCCAGATGATTTTAGTGTATAGTAAGAAAGAAGAGAGAATGGTACTGTACCTAGCGGATATCCCAGATGATCAGAACTGAGGAATAAACCGCTAGGAGTCCTATGTATATATAGTATCCTAAAGCATGCACAGACCATGCAGTACAGTATAGGGCTGGAGAATGAGAAAGTAAAGTAATGACATCATATCTAATAATAGAGGGGACGCGTCATCGCTGACTGAGCTCCGCAGTAACTGTGGGAGTGATTGGTGATACTCCACAGCAGGTGTGAGAAGGATTGGTGAGCATGCACAGTAAGTGTGAGAAATAGAGTCATAACTAAAGATAGAACAGGCCGATTGGAGATCGGACGACATATGCATCATCAGCCAATAAAGACGAAAAGAAAGAGTACGTGACCATGGGAATTGCTTCGATAGATCAGAAGCGATTATAAGATCTATAACAGTAGAGACATAAGAAAATAGAGAAAAATGAAGAGAA
Organism: Albatrellus ellisii; assembly: GCA_003314395.1. Lineage (NCBI taxonomy): Eukaryota > Fungi > Basidiomycota > Agaricomycetes > Russulales > Albatrellaceae > Albatrellus > Albatrellus ellisii. The sequence goes on from QLPN01022541.1 coordinate 11,350, forward strand.
AAATAGGGAAAATAATAGCAGCCTGACACCCAAGCCAAAACCAAAATATGAAATAATCATGGAAACAGAGACATCAGCCTCCAGAATTATGAAAACCACTATGCATGAAGACAAAATGACAGTCTTGAATGAAGAACAAATGGACAAGTGGGATGATGATGACAACATTGCAACAGCATACATAGGGTTGTACATTGGCCCAACACACATACACCTAGTCCTCAATACCACCACCACTTCTGGAAACTGGGATACACTATGACATGAATTCAGCACCCTGGGAGCAATGGCAGTATTCACTAAAGTACATGAAATCCAATTGTTCAAATTCAATAACAACACACTCTTCATCACACAACTCGACACACTACAACTTGCACACATACAGCTTGCAGACAGCAGATGCACTATAGGGGAAAACAATTTCACACTAACTATTCTCATGGTGCTACCAGATTCATGGTCAAATGTAGTATCAGCTTTTCTAGTGACACAAATGGACATCAATAACATCACGCCTGACAACATCCACACATGGATTATCAACAAAAGCAACT